>ML801261.1:82204-117090 GCA_009831015.1 Picea engelmannii | reverse complement strand
TTTAGGGGTTTCTGATTCGGCATAAAACCAAAAAAATCAGATTTAGGTAGTGGGTATGTGACAAAGAAACAGGTCGACAATATGCATCAAGACATCTCTCAACAAATGTGCAATCCATTAAATGACTTGATGACAACCAAGAAGCCCTAAAATTTAAGCAAGAAATCTAGGCACAAAGGGTAAACAATTGTAATGTTACTAATGACATAAATGTTATCAAGTGTGAACTAGACAGAACTAAGAAAAATCAACTCACTTGTTAGCAAGGTACATGTCTATTAAAGTAAGTGTACTACTCATCATTTAAAAGTGATCTTACGTTGCTTCATTATCTAATCGACAATGTTGTCTAAATGACAAGTCCTAAATAATAAATAAACACAAATCTAGTTTAACAATTTAACAATACATAACGATATTAACTATATCAATGTATATCGTTATTAGTGTAACACTACTAATCAACCTCCTTATATATCACAGGTTACAACATTGTCAGCAATATTAATTACAACATGTTGTCCATCATATATAAAATCTATTGGCGATTAAATGTCAAATGTTGTCTAAATTATATAAGTGGTTGTTGTCAATAATGAGTGGCATTTCAATGAAAATTTTAATGCCATTTTAATGGTTTTATGTGGTTATAAATAAAATCCATTTCTACGTTATTGAATGAAATCTTAATGATATCTTGTTGTTTATAATTAAATGTCAGGTCCATCTATTAAATGTGAATTTGATGCTATTATGCTGCTTATAAATAATTGCCACCTCAATGTTATTTAATGAGATTTAATGTTATCTGTTGACTCATAATTAAATGTCATTTCAGATCCCTTTCAATGTAGTTTTGATGTTATGTAGCGGTTTATTCATAATTGTCATTTCAATGCTAAACAACCTATTTTCCGGTCTATCCATTATTACCTATCAAATTGTGGACATATCATGTTATCTATTAAACAAGATAGTTGCCAATTTAGTATTCGCTTGGGCTAGTAATTCATGTTACTGTATCTATATATAGAAGAAGGAGGTCAACCACTCCATGCCATAAAAAATGGTAAGAAGTGGCTATGTAAAGGAAGTATATATTTACTACTATGGTAAAAACTACGGTGCAAATTACACAATGGTTGTCAATTTAATAAATATATGAATGCTCTCTATGGAATAGATGGTAAGCTATCTATTGATCAAAAGAAATTGTTATCCACTAAACTGTAACTACGCTACCCATTACATACTTCAACACATGAAATTACGCCTACCATTACCGACACACAAGCAATAATTTCACCAACCATTTACACAGTCCACACAACAATCAAACCGTTGTGCTTCCAAAAATTTCAAGGTTATCACTATTGAATAAACACTAGAATAAATCCATGCTGTGGATGTGAGAAAAATTGAAATGGAGCCCTTGAGAAAAACTTCGAATGAACTGTCTAGAGTGAGAATTAAATTGTTTGAACATAAGAAAATCGCAGAGTCGAAAGGGTCGGATATGCTGAGTTAGCACTGCGTTACACATGATAAATTCATGGTGTTAATACATAAATTCATAGCACTAATACATAAATTTGCATTTTCAAAAGAGATAATCTGAAACAAAATAAATAGGAGGGGATATCTGTGTGAAATAATTATTCACATGATAAATTCAAAGCCATATATAAGATCGCTTCCAAGCATCAATTCAAAACGTAGTCACACTCTGTACACATTAATTTAATGGGATTCTAGGTAAATTGTGATTAAATGAAAATGTAGGTATGAAATACCAATCAGAACGTAGTGAACAAGAATTAAAATGTCGGCTCCTTACAATAACTTTTTGAGTATTTATATATGTGTTATAGTCTCCTTTCCTTCATTTTCAAAAAGCGCTTTCCTGATGATGGACCACACTAGTTTGGTCCGAAACGTCGATGAACATAAAACCTATGCGATGGATCCGAAAGCACTCTCTGAACAAAACAATAATCGCAAAAGTCTTAGAACAGAAATTAAAATGTGGTCAAGTAAATAAAGGAATCTATAATATGGATGTATGAGAACATTATTTCTAAGTTTAAAAACACTGAGAGTTGGTCAAAATAGATTAACTACAATATGAGAGTAAAATAAGGTTGTCCCTTGTCCCCTACTCTTTTTGGCATATACATTGACAAGTTAGAATAGTGCTTGGAAAAATCGGGTTGTGTCGGCCCTAATCTCATTGGTATAGTCATAAATATTCTTCTTTATGCCAATGATATCATTCTTATGGCAAGGAGTCCCCATGACCTTGAAAACCAACTAACAATCCTCAAGAATTTTTTCTCCAATATCGGTATGACTGTTAATACTGATAAGACTAAGGTCATGATTATTAAATCCAATAAGATCCCTTATGATACCCTTGTATATGAAAACAACAACTTGGAGGAAGTGACTTCATACAAATATATTGGAATTGATATTCACAACAAGATCAAAACAATTCTTTACAATAATTATTCTTGGAATTGATATTCATAATAAGATTTACAATTGTTTTCAAGCCCATAATAAGATTTACAATGGAAATCTTATTATAGGCTTGAAAACAATTATAAATGAGTCGACATTTAGATTTGGGATAAGAGGAAACTCCTCTTTGAGACTCTTGTTACACCTGTTATTCTTTATGGATGTGAAGTATAGGGATGTAGTATCTCTCGTGAATCCTAGAGAAATATAGAGTAAATACAAAATAATTTTATAACCTATAATCTCAAAATTAGAGGAAACATGCCCTATCCCATCCTCTTAGAAACACGACTCTCCCCCATTGAGACCATGGCTATGATTAGATACCTAACGTATAAGAACAAGTTAAACAACATGGAAGACAAGAGGCTTCCTAAATTTTCTTCAAAATCGATTCATAACCGCCATCGACTCAAGAAAGGATGGCATAAAGACGTCTGGTGTTGGATAAACTATTGGGGAATCATGGAATACACCATTTTTTAGAATAAATATACTATTAGAAAAAACATCATATCAAAAATTAAGGAGAAAATGTGGTGTGATAAAGAGTTAGAGGAAAAAAGAAAATTAAGGTATTATAAGGATGTAATCAACCCTAATCTAGAATATCAAAATTATCTATCTGTTTTTCCAAGTGTAAAGAAAAAAATAAGCATTGTTAAGAGAAGAACAAATTGTCATGAGCTCCATAGTGAAACAGGGCGTTGGTTAATTCCTAAAATGCCATGGGATGAAAGAGTGTGTCACCTATCGAACACAAAGAAGGTTGAAGATGAAAATCACTTTCTCTTAGATTGTCCACCCTATACCCATATTAGATCTCATTTTCAAAATATTTGTCACACTACGAACATTCCTAACCTCTTAAGTCAACAAAAGTATGGTGATCTTGGAAAGCTTCTCTTAATGATTTTCAAGCACAGAAACAAAATTCTAAAGAAACACAAGTAATCACTTACACTCTTAAGGTCCGATAGACCAATTCGGTCTTATTGGATGTTAATCATCATCATCATCATCATCATATTGTTAATTTAATATCTATATTAACTTTAAATCTATCATGGAGCCACATTAAATATTTCCCTTTGTGTGCTTCATAAATTTAAAATTAAGATGAATTTATGTTGGTTTAGGACATCAATATTAAATTATAAAAGATTATTAATATTATAAAATATATAAATACATTAAAAAATCTTAATATAGTTTTAATATATTAAAATATATTATTTTTTAAATATATTAAAATGATAATTATTTACCAAATTAAAATGTGTGTGTGTGTGTGTGTGTGTATGGTTCATTATCTCACAAACAAGGGTGTTTCATACACCAATTTGATGTCTTAGCGGTGACATTAAATTTAGAATAAATTAGATTATATATACATATGGTGATTGTTATTGATTCAATAAATATATATAATGAAGAAGAGATAAATGTTTATCATAGGATTAATCGTAAAATTATAAACATATTAATATTTATGGATTTATTAAAATAAATCTAATTTTTCTTTATTTACTTTTACTCATTACAAATTTATAAATACGTTATAAATCCATATAATTATGCAATTCATTGAGAATTAATAATTAGAAAGCTATGTATGGTTATTTAAAAACCATTATTAAAGAAAAATTATAAAAAATAAAATTATATTAAATAATGTTATTAGTGAATGGTGATAATGTAATTATTTATAAATTTATGAACTCATGGGTTATTTAATATGAATCGATTAAGTCATAATATATTTATGGAGATTAATTATAACGTTAAAATGTCATTAAACTTTACTTTAGATAAAATGATCAATTACAATAACATCGATAAAGTGATTAATTATAACAAGTGTTGCATGGTAGCGTAGTCCCTGCCAGGTTGGGATGTGAGTAAATGCGACCTAGTGTAGACACATTGCTAGAAAGTTGAAATACATGTGGTTTGCATGCAGGAGATAGTATTCCCGAATTAGTTCTTCCTAAAAAATATAAAAAATTATCAACATTTGAAAGGTTGGACACAAAAAATTTAGCATTACACAAAATAAATTGAAATTTATGAAACTATAGGCTCCTCAACAACATAAATTATACATACCAAAAATGCAATTTTATAAAGTAGATATTTAGTTTTATACATACAAAATATGTACTTTTATAATGTATCACGGGTTGTTGGATTGGTGGGCTCAAAATTGGTCCTCTTATGTTTTGTGCCCTACAAATAGCATCGACAGTTCCACGATATAGAAATTGAGAAGCAGAGTTGCGGACTATAGAAATTTATCATAAATTAATAAATTATACATACGAAATATGTACTTTATAAAGTAGATATTTAGTTTTATACATATGAAATTTGTATTTTCATAAAGTATGGGGATGCTATTTTATAGAGCATGCATGGAGGCCTCATTGCATACTTAGCCAGTTTTTGGATCACGGGTTCTCGGGCTGGTGGACTCAAAATTGGGCCTTTGATGTTTTGTTCCCTACAAATAGGACCAATAGTTCCACGATATACAAAATGACACGTGAATTTACGAACAATAGAAATTTACCATAAATTAATAATGTCTATTACATATCTCTGGAAATTACATGAACATTTAAAATCATACAATAGAATATTAATAACGTCTGTTACATAGGTTCATTGAGAAAAACACAAAAAAATTAGCATTCACGAATTAGTTTGCTTTAGAACTAAGGCTTTTCTTGGACAAAAAAATTATAGCATTGCCGAATTAGTTTTCTTTGCACACGTTTTATAGAGCATGCACGGAGCCCTTCCATACTTAGGAAATTTTTGGATCATGGGTTCTCGGGCTGGCGGGTCAAAAATGGGCCTCTGTTGTTTTATGCTCTACAAATAGCACCAAGAGTTCCGCGATATACAAATTGACAAGTGGACTTGCGAACTATAGAAACTTATTATAAAATAAATAATGTATGTTACATATCTCTGGAAATTACATCAACATTTAAAAGAATACAATGGAATAGTAATAATGGCTATTACATAGTTTCGTGGACGAAAACACAAATAAATTACCATTCCCGAACTAGTTTTCTTTAAAGAAAAGGGTTTTGGACATAAGAGAAATCGAAATCTATCAAAGTATAGGTTCTTGGACACCCAAAAATTTGGCATACAATAGAATAGTAACAAAGTTGTTCAAGACAAAACAATTAGCATACAATAGGACACAAGAAATGTAGCATATCTGAATTAGTTTTCATTGGAACAAATAAGAAAGGTTCCTAGAAGCCCAAAATTTAGTATACAATAAAGGCATTGTCGAATAAGTTTTCTTTGGAATTTATAAAAAATTAACAATGTCTGTTACATTTTTCTAGAAATTTAAATGCGTTTTTCACATAGACTGGGATTGGGGCTCCCACGGACCATAAAAAGAAATAAGTACAAGAATTAGGAATGTTGAAAGAAGAAGTGCACGATGGTAGAGAGGAAGACCTGAAAATAAGAAATTGGAAGTTATGAGTCTTTGGTTTAAGTTTTCTATTTAAACAGGTCATAAGTGGATTGATAAAGAAAAAGAATGGCAACGTAGAATTAAACTAGATTGATAAAGAAAACAAGATGCCACTATAGACTTACTATGAAGCCGAAGCATTTTTGTTGTTGTCGTTGATGGTCAGTGGAATCTTGTTGACCGGTTATATCCCTTCCTGGACGAGGCTGTCCATTCTCTATTGGAACCATTCTTCGATGTAGCTTTTCATGGGGGTTGTGCTAATTTCATCTCGGATTTCTATGTCATAAAGGTCGTTTTCTATTTTCCTTAGATCCATTGAAATACTATGTAGACTCTGTTCAATTTCTTCATTGTGTGTTGCATAGTCCATTACCCAACGCTCGTGCTTATCTAGACGATATTCAAGTATGCAATAAAAATTTTCGAAAGACAACCCCTTTAAAATATCAACTTGTTCAGTTCATGGAAGGCTTCTTTGGTGATTGACAAGGATTTGAGAATTAAGTTTGGATCTTGAACCTTGTTGGTAGTTCCGACTAAGTCCATCTAGAGAAGGCTTGTGAATAAATCTTCCTTTTCTGATATGACTTGTTTACATGATTTGACAATGAGCTCCAGGTTGTTAAGCTTCTTTTTCAAACATTCTTTTACTTTTTTGGTCCACTTTGGGGAGGGGAGTTTCTCTTGTCTTATTTTTAGTTCCGATGTGTTGACGACATAGTTGGAAAAATGGGCCAACACCTAATCATAGAAATGTTGTTCATTTTTAAAATTTGCCTCCAAATGTTGCAGGAAATCATTGGCCTTCTTTCCGAAGGAAACTAAATTTTTCTATGTTTCCCAGGCTTCAATAACTAGCTACATTCTTTTGTTGATGTTATTCTCTATAAGGGCTCTAGAGCATGCAAGGAGGGTAGAAGATACTTTCATCTTGGTTGTTGTGGTAGAAGGCATGATTTTTTCCAAAGGACTAGCAAATTATGGGGTTGCAATGAAAGCCTGCTTAAATTCGTTGAGGCAGTCTTTCAGATTAACATTTTTCGTCTCAATTCCTCCAATGGAATCACTAAGAATTTCATCGGTTACCTAGTGAAATGAGGAGATTTTGGATGACTGCATTTTCCTAAAGTTAATATTTGTGCGATATTTTCCTTTCCTATTTGTTACATCTCTCTTTTCAATGACCATACTTTTAGATTGGCTATAAAAAATAGCGCTCTAGATTACGAAGGATTCATCTACGTCAAAAAATTTGGTCACAGATATTTCCACTGTGGAAAACCCAATTTTCTGCATGTGCTCAGTTTCAATTTCTAGTTGCAGTTTTCCACTTTCAGTTTCGGGTTTCTCTGCCTCGCCCACATTGTTTTTTCTCTTCTTCGTCGGTGTAATTTTGTGAGATCTATCAATATTTATGAAAGGAGGGTTCTTATCTCCTCCTTCGTTCAAATATTTCTGGGTTTCTTTCTTACTAGGGTTGACTATCGAAGCGATGTTCTATGATGTCGTGCTCTTGGGAGTGTTGGCGGAGGATTGGGTACTCTTCTCACCGGATACTTTTCCATGTTGTCTATACAATTCAGTTGCGCTTTGCAATGTCTCCAAGTCACAATCGACAGAAGACGGATTTTTATCGACATTGTCCCTGTCTTGGGTCAGGTGTCTATGGATAAAAGAGGTGTTAAAGCCAACAACCAATAAATTTTCTCATAAAATGCCATTAGGGTCAAACCATTTTATCCTTTCAATGTACGCAAGGTTCAATTTCTTGAAATGGTTAGAAAACTCGTCAATCTTGTTGATGTTTCTGCACATGAAGTCTCCGACTTTCCAGGGCAGAGGAATGAACTGTTTTTTTTTTCTTGTCATGGAAAAAATGCAATGAGTGGTTGTATTGCCTTGCTATTTCTGCAACAAACATATTGTCCATGATGTGGCATGGAAGGAAGGAAGGATTTTCCTTAGAGCCAAATACCATGAAGAAACTTTTATTTTCCTCTTTCTCAAGTGTTCCCTTCCTATTCAAAAACTTGGTTTCCTAGACAGACATCTACAAAGCATCCTTGCCTAACAGTAAATCTTTGAAAACTGAGACAAAGCCATTAAAAACTTCATAAAAACAATGGGAGGCCTTGTGCCTCTAGAGGGCCTCATACCATATTGTTACCGGGTGGAATCCACAGTTTATTTTATTTGAAGGAGAAAGTTTTGGAAACGGGAAGCAATTTCAGAATTGCGAAAATCAAGTAGGATGACATACAAAATTTATTTGATTCTTTGAATTCTGACAACTGGGAGAAAATATCAATGGAAATTAGCTTCCCCCAATCGAAAATGTATTGTTACTTGACTTTGAAATACAAAATATAAATAATTATATGGGAAATGCTTGTTGTGGATGCCTGTCCCGTTATTCTTGTAAACAACCAAGCAATTTCCTGAAATGGATTTCTAAAGGAACTTTCCTGTAACATTGCGATATCTTCAGGAACTGTTGCAGGGTATTTGAGGAAGTTGGCTAAGATGTCCAACCCGTTATCACATTTTTCTAGAAACTGCTTGCAGTCTTGTCCTCTGAACGTCAATGTTGGCTCCGGTAATTTTAATATATTGTGGAAGACCTGAGGTGACAAAGAAACAGGAGAATGGTTGCCCAGTGGAATAATTCTTTGGACTGGAATATATTTTTCGGTGCAACAAGAGACCACCTCCTTATAGTCAAAAACCTCAGGGACGCAACCTGCACTAGCGATTACAGATCTCCAAATCACTTCATTCTGGGAGGAATGGGATGAATAGTAAAAGTATGTCTTGGACCACTGGAAGTTCTGGTTCTCGTGTGCGAACATATTTACTGTATCTCCACAAAATTGTTTTCGAACTACTGAAATAAGTCTATATGAACGTTTGTTTGCTCCAGACGATGAATGAAATGAAAAGTTGGAAGGGATAATATAACCCTGTGCAAATTTTGGTTCAAAGCGTGTGAATGGGATATGTGCTTGAGAATTTCGTTGATTAATGACAATTTGGATGGTTTTTTCATAATGCGTTGTTAACATTAAGCACTAGTAATTGCATACACAAAAATTCGAACATGGAAGATATTGCAATGATTGATTAAGCATTGTAGATTTCTTGAGCGGCCCAACACAACGATGCATTTTCGAGATGAACAATCGGAAGGGATAAAATAACTCTCCACACATATTGGTTTAATGTGTAGTAATGGGAGATCTCCTTGAGTGTTTGACCCATTAATGATAATGTTGACGGTTCCTGCATGGTCAGCTCTTAGCATGTGTTATCACTCAAGGAAGCTCTCCTAGGCTGTAAGTCAGAGATGCCTGGTAACTTAATCTTTTTGGAAACTATTTTCTCAAAATTAGGCATGGGTTTTGGATCAAGATGAATATCTTAACCTATGGATTGTATTCTCAAGATAGTCTTAACTATAATCATGCAACACAAGGCCTTCAAGATCTACTGTTAGATAGGTTTGTATAACAAATGGATAAGAAAACTAATCAATTAACCAAAACATACATAAAACCATATATATGATGGGTCAAGAAACTAGCCAAGGATTCTTGTGATTCTTTCTTAAAAATCAAAAGTAAGATGACAGTTACCATAGGATCATTAAACAGAGACAAAAGAACTAATTCCACTCATAAGCATAGTAAAAGATGAAAGAAGGTATGAAAGTAACAAATGCAAGAATGTTGTAGGCTGCTATATTAAATAAAGTGTCTTTCATACAAAACAGTAGCATATAGAACTCAAAATCAAACCCTTAGTTCATCTTCTATCTTTAGCTTTATAGATTTACAATGCAGTTTTGAGATCCTAAAAGCATGGATCAGATATGCTAAAGATAGAAAGTCAAAATTCAGTTTGCAAAAGATAGGGAATGATCCCCAAAATGTGGTCAATCCCATATTTCATGGTCTTAATATCTTGTAGAGTCACTTTGTAGTGCATAATAGCCTTCCAAGGCTAAGTGATGACTCTTCAAGAGATACAATTCGAATTTGTTCAGATGTGCAAAAAATCCAATCCATTTCCACCAAAATAGGTGCCAAAATCAACTTGGCTACCCTTTCTAATCCTTATGCACCAAAAATGGATCTTGAAACTGAATATATAATTCATCATCCATCCATCATGAGTGTTTTCAAATGATTTGGATCAGAAAAATGTCGATATGTGCAAAGAATCGACCATTCTGGTAGTGACAGGCTTTCAGTGGTTAACATAGAAGACTTCTGGGTGATTTAACTACCGAAAGATCTGCTTTCAGTGGTTAATGAACATTCATCCTATTCACCTAAAACACCGAAAACTTGGCTTCGTCAAAACTTCAAAATTTGCAAAAATGATTACCTTGATGTTCTGTTGAGTGTTTAAGGTCTTTTGGACGATGTAGCTCCTCTTTGTGTAGATATTCGAACTTCAACTTGTTGTGTGGAAGACTTTGGTATATCTACCATGGTTATAGCTAAGTTGGCTAGAGTTTCCAAACCTGTTTGCTCATGTGTTGGCGATTGAGAATCTTTTAGTTTCAGCCTGAGAATTCTAGGCTGCCTGTACAACTTCATGTTCTCCCTTATCAACAGCCTGTTCCTGTCTTTGATCTTATCATGGTTTTCTTTGAGGCTTTGGTTCATGTTGAAAAGTTTAGCATTTATTTCAGTCAAGTCTTTATTTTCCTTTTTAATAACTCTTTCCAAGAATTCCATTTCATAGACTTGTTGCAGGAGTTTATTGATTTTATGTGCCTTAGATGATTTAGGCATACTTGAAGAATCTTTTGTCAATGGTGAACTATGTGCCTCTAGGGGAGTTGGTGAGGGCAATTTGGAGCAATCGTCTGCAACTTGTCCATCCTGTACAATACCTTTTTTCTTTGCTAACTCTTGTTCTGGCTCTGAATCACTATATGGTAGGTTTAAAGGGTTACTTCCTTCAGCAGGGTCCTTGGTCTGCTCACCCTCAAATTGTAATGTTATTTTGTTTCTTTTTCTTTTAACAGAGGAAGATTCTATCGGATCTCTTGGTGGTGAGATACCCTTCCCTTTTCTATGACTTCTTTTAGGAGTAATGGTCTTCTTAGTGGCATCTTTTTTACCCTTCTCCTGCTGTTGCCAATCAGTGTGGAATTCTTTCCAGAGGAGGAAGTAGTTCCAATCTACCTGCCTTTTATTCAATGATTCTTTGACAACGAGAGTAATGATTCCTTTATGAGACAATCTAATTTCCACCTTAGTGGGCTTGTCCTTGACCTGCCTAGCCATTTTCGTGAGGGCTTTGTGCCAGTAAAACAGTAAATTGATGGGAGATCCCCCTGTGAAGTGATTTAAAAATTTGAAGTGGTAGAACATGACTCTGTTGTATCTACCTTCACAGGTGATATAGACAAATATTTCCTTCACGAGAGATTGCCATTTAGGTTCTAGATAAGACATTGGTATGTCTTTTTTCCATGTAAGATCTTTGTGCATAGGCCATAGGTAGGATCTGAATTCAATGTTTGAAGCTACAGTTTATTTGAACCAACAATCACCTATTTTGGGAAAACTAGTGAACTCAGCTATGGCTTCCTCATCAACCACAAACTGCTCCTTTCCCACTGTTGTTGTTCTTCCATCATACGAGCTAGCAAAGGTTTCAGACACCTGTTGGTGAAAATCTACCAGTTTTTCACAATATGTATAGACTCCATTTTGCTTGAAGAACTTAGCCACCTCAGGGAAAGCCTCAAGGTACCAAACTCCATCCAATTTAGCCCTTAGAACTAGCCTTGCTTTTGGCATTTAGTAAATGATGACTGTACTTGGGATTTAGGAAAAAATTTGTGCCAGGGAGACACAAACTGTATGATTTAGGGTGATAGGGAGTATGAATGAGAGGAAAATAAATGAGACAGAGTAACTTAGAGTTATGATCGCAAATCTCAATCACTAACCGAATTTAGACAACAGACTGATTGAAAACATGCCGAAAATTTTGAGTTTCAGTGAGATGTACATTTAAATTTAAATAGTATGGGCTTTGAAATACCTGATGACTTGACCTGACTTGATTGGTATGACAATTGGATTGATAATGATCTGCTGAACTCGAACTGCACTCAAAAATCACCACAAAAAATGGGATTACGGTCTCTGGATATGCGTTTGCTTGATGAAATCACGGTCTCAAGATTGTCACAATGACTCCCGGATTCGAATTGATAATAAATGGAGATAAAATCAGAGATTGATCGGGGTCATAATGGATCTGTGTCCTCGTGAATGGATATAGTGAGGGGCTATGTGACTAATCATTTCTGTTAGTCGGGAAACACGCATGAGTTTCTTTGTCTTTGCCAAGCCTTAATTTTGAAATGACAAATGCAGTTAAAAGGACAATGGGGTATCAATATTCGGATAGATACAACAAGAACATGCATACCTTACCACCTCCATGGACTTTCGGCGGTTATATTTTCATCATTATGCAAATTGGCAATTGGCTCATGTGAAAGCACGGGCTTTTCATTTTTCCCGTTGAAATCTTTTCGGTAATTAAATGAGATTTTGATTTTCCCTCTTAACTACTGAGAATGAAGGATTTCGGTGGTTAATGAGCACGTTTCAGGCTCGCCTAAACCACCAAAACCTAAGATTCTATCTTTTTCTTGACCAAACCAAATCAAAAGTTCTTTCTGAGTTTATTTACAGAAAATAGACTCTCTAACCTACCTACAAAAATTTAGGAATAAATTTTGGACCACAATCTATCACCTAAAAAGTAAAATCTCCACCAATTTATTAGAGGATATAACACTGGCTCCTATTGGGGATGAACGCCTGCCTATGAGGCTTCAAGAACCACATAACCAATGCCTTTCCTAAAAAATAAAACTAAAAACTATATGCTAGTGTTTCCATTGGGCATGGAGTTATTCTGTAAAAATAAAGACTAAAACTAAAATTACAATGACCAGGCTTCACAGCCTTAGACAAAATAGAGTTTCAGAAATCGCCCATTGAATGGGCCACCAAACATTTCTTCACCTCCCAGATTCTGTAGAATGAATGTGTTGTTGTGTTGTACTTGAGTTATCATAAAAGGACCGGTCCAAAAAGAATCGAACTTGTTATGTTTTCCTTTATCCTGTTTGAGATTGTCCCATTGCAGAACCCAATCACCAACCTGAAAATAATCCACTTTTTCCTTTCTGTCAAAAGTATCTTTGATCTTCTTTTGATGAGCCTCTGATCTATCCACTAACTATTCCCAGGCCTGCTGTTGTTCCACCAAATCAAGAATTCTTCTTACCATATCATTTGACTTAGTTTTCTCCTCTTGAAAGAATCTAGCCACTCATGAAATTAACTGAACCGGAAAAATGGCATCAGTCCCATAGACTAATTTGAATGGAGAGGTTCATATGGATTTTTTGATAGTTACTCTGTCTCCCCATAAAGCAAATTTTAGTTTAGAATCCCAATTCTTTTTGTTCTCCTCTAATAGTTTTCTGATGATTTTGATTAAGCTCTTATTGGATGATTCAGCTAGGCCATTACCTTGAGGGTAGTAGGGGGTCAAATGTACCAACTGGATGCCCATTGATTCACACATATCGACCAATGCCTCTTATTTGAAAGTTGTTTCATTATCTGTTACCAGCCTTTTGGGACAGTCGAACCTGCTCAAGATATTTTCATAAAGAAACTTCATGACAACCTGGTGAGTGGCATTCCTGGTGGGAACTGCCTCTATCCATTTCGTAAAATAATCTATGGCTACTAAGATCCACTTATGTTGACCACTAGATGAAGGATTTATCTCACCTATAAAATCTAAAACCCACTACTGAAAAGGGACATTCACTACTATGGGTCTCAGGGGCAAGGATTTTAGCTGTTGTTTTCCTGTGAATCGTTGACATTTATCACAATCTTTGACAAAGGCACACACATCTGAGAAAAGAAAAGGCCAATAGTAGCCAACCCTTAGAATTTTATGAACTGTGGTCTTCCAGTAATGATGACCTCCACAAACACTTGAATGGAACTGATGTATAACTTCCACTAACTCTTCTTTGTCTAAACACTTGAGTAGTAAACTAGCAGGGTCTTTCCAATATAACAGATTATTGTAAATGCAAAATTTGATGGCTTTGAGCTTAAGGGCTCAGGCTTGAGTCATGTTGAGTTCAAGAGGAACTTCTAGCTTCTGCAAAAAATGTATAATACTTGAGTACCATTCACAAGAACACAAATGCTCTGCCACTTGTTGATTGTTATGTTGTCCTTCTGCTGCTAGCTCCACCTGCAAACTGGCTGAATTTTCCCCTATGAAATTTATGTCCAACAACTCATGGTTTTCCTCCGTTAAAATCTTAGCAAGGCCTTGGCCTTTTACCAATTTGGTGGGCTTCACTTCAATGTTGAACTCGATCATCTTTGCAATCCATTTAGCTCTCTTTCCATCAATATCAGGCTGAGTCAAAACATCTTTCACGGAGGTTGAAGGAACATATGCAATGACTTTTGAGTGGAGGATATAAATTATGAAAGATTTTAAATATTTTATGAGAGCATAGGCTTGTTTTTCAATAGGATCGTACCTTAGTTCAACATCTCTGAGTGTTTTGCTGAAGAAAACAACTAGGTGATCCATATTGTCATCATCTTTCTGTAGCAGAACTGTTTCCACTGTGTCATAAGAAGCAAAAGAAAAAATGTAGAAAATCTTACTGTAATCCAGACTGATTAGGGTCGGGGATTCCATGATAGCATGTTTGATATCCTGAAATAAATTCCTTGCATTGTCTGCCCATTTTATCTTAGACCCCTTTTTCAACATACATGTTATGTGTTTTACTAGCTCAGTGAAATTTGGGACAAATCTTCTAACAAAACTAATCTTACCGAGCAACGATTGGATATCCTTTTTCGACCTTGGCAAGGACAGCCTCTGAATTTCTTCCACCCAAGAAGGATCAATTTTCACGCCTTCTGCTAACACAATGTGGCCTAAGAGCTTGCCTTTCCTGAGAACAAAATGGGACTTTTTGGGATTCAATGAAATTCTGAACTGCCTGCACTTCAGAAAAACTCTTTTTAAATGCTTTATATGCTCCTCATGACTGCTAGAAAAAACTGTGATGTCATCAACATAGATGAGGACAAACTTGTCCTTCTCAACTACCAAATCTATGTCCATGGACCTTTGAAACGTGGCCCCAACATTCATTAATCTGAATAGCATTTTGGTGTACATAAAGGTACCCCAAGGAGTAGTAAATGCAATCTTCTCTTGGTCATCGGGATGCACAAAAATCTGGTTATAGCCAGAAAAACCATCTAGGAAAGACATAACAGTAGCCCCTGAAATTCTTTGCAGCAAATGTTCCATTTTAGATAGGGGATAGTTGTATTTCTTAGAGCATCTGTTTAGGTTTCTAAAGTCCACACATAACCTGACCTCACCAATTTTCTTTCTCACTATTACTAGATTTTCAATCCATTTAGAGTATCTCAAAGGGATTATGATCTTATCATCAAGAAGCTTTTTGATTTCTCTTTCAATCACAGGCAAAAGAAGAGGAATGATAGGTCTGAGATTTTGTTTGAAAGGGATGGTGTTCTTTTCAAGAGGGATCTTATGTTGAATGATATCAGGGTCATAAGTTTTCAGATCACTATATTTCCAAGCAAAAACATCATAAAATTCTTTCAAAATGTTGCAATATTCGGACTTCTGATTAGCAGTCAATTTAGAGGACAGATTTATGAACTTAGGTTGGCTTTCGCTCCCTGTGTTTTGCTCATGAACAACATGATCTTTCTCCTTTTTGTCTGTCTTGTAGGGGACATCGTTGTGATCAAATATCTTTTCGAGAGGTACCGAACCCCGAGGTATATAATTGTTAGGTAGCTGAACAATATCATGCTGACCCAATTTTTGTTTTAGCTTAGGCTTATGGGATTCCTCTACATTTAGATTATGTTGGTCAACGTGCATATCAGAAAACTCATCTACCACCTGAAGAAATCTATTAAGTTCATCATCATCTTCAAAAAAAAATTAGTATTTAATATTGTCAGGCAATGATGGCCTATATTTGACTTGGATTTCATAATTGAGCCTAGGGGGCATGGGAGGAATAAACATGTTGGCTAAAAAAACAAGGGAATCAACAAGATGATTGATATCTTTGGGTATATAAGAAATCTCAAAAATGGAAAAAGAATCTCTAATTTTCCATACGTCATCCTTGTAGGCTTTCAATCTGACATGTTTTTCTTGGAAAGTACTGTTTACTTGTTGTATGATGAGATCCACATCTACGAACACCTTTAACCCTATTATCCCCATCTCCTTAGCTGAATTTAATCCCAACAACAAGGCCTCATACTCTTCTATGTTGTTAGTAGCTTTGAAATCGAGCTTAAAAGACAAATGTATAGTCTCCTTCGAAGGAGAAATCAAAACTACCCCTGCACCTGCTGAATCTTTGGTACTAGCCCCATCAAAATACATCGTCCAAATTGGAACACCCTTATCATCAGTTTGTTGTTCAATGGGCTTCACAAGCTACATAGGAGTTGATTGAGAATCATCTATTTGAAGAATGCACAAGACAAAGTCTGTATCCACAGCATAAATAGGATGATTTACAGAATTGTTAGCATCGTTGATGATGTAGGCAAGTTGATTCTCTTTGTAAAGTTTTTTTATCTCTCCTCCAAACATTGGGATCATAGCATACGAAAGCTCCATCTGCAAGGTACCTCCATTACCTTTTTCTCCATGGATGTGACAAGAGGAATCTAAACTTGGGTGGGATATCAACAACCATGACATCCATTACCATGCTTCTCATTGGCAATTGGGCAAGGTTTATAACAAGGTCTTTTGTGAGGCCAAGGCATTTGACTTTCCTAGAGTCAAAAGAGAAGAGATCATGATATGGTTTGGTGGCCTCAAGCCCAAGCTCATCCATCATTGCTTTGGGCATAAGATTATGTGATACTCTTGAGTCAAGCAAGCAATTATGGAGGATCTTATCATGAAAATTTAAGGATATATAGAATGGTGGAAAAGAATCATCTCGATCTTCTATCATAGGCCCTATAGTTACTGTTGTCTTGTCATCTTGTAGGTTTACAAAATCAGCAGATGAAGACGTCTTTGGTTCAAGGGACTTCAAGATGGCAGACTTGAAAATACCATTCTTCATGAGTTCGGTCAATAGCATAGGTATATTTACTTTATGAATTTCTGATTCAAAATTAAAAGAATATGTTGATTTATCAGAAGCTTTTACCTCATTGGAAGGAGTTTTGAGAATCACTTGCTCTTTGGCTAGGGGATGTGATTGCTTCTGCTGCTGTTTTGTAGGAGCATCAGGCTTCTTGGTAGAAACTTATTTCTTCTTCACAGGAGCAATGAGCAATGGTTTAGGGGCAGCATTTTTGGATCTTAAATTATAACCTTTCTGATCATCTGTCACATAGACATATTCTTCAATACTTGCCTCATGAATTTCTTGTTCCATCAGGGCTTCTTCATAATCTACTTGTGTCAAAAAGGAGGAATCATTTTTGTCACCAAAACAATTTGTGTCATCTTCTTCTTCAACTTCATCATGAGGTATCTGTTGTTCTTCTTCTAGCATTGCATTTTGGAAAGGGGGTATGATTCTCTGATCATCAACTGCATTCTTGTCTCTCTGAAGGATCTGGACTTGTTGATTATTCCTTCTGTAAGGGAAAGCATTATGATTTCTAGGGAAAAAAGCAGTTCGCTCTTTTGTCCTTGCTGGTTGTTGATTCTGGATCTTCAATTTTGACATTTCAGATGTCAAGTTGTCCAACACCTTGGCCATCTTTTCCATTTTACTATTAGAAGAAGAAGGGGGCTCAACAACAGACTTCTTTCTCTCAACCTTTCCTTTGAGCTTCTAAGATGCCATAATATTTGATTCGACTTCAAGGGCTGCATCTTGCATTAAAGAAAGTGTGGTTGATCTTCTTTCTCTGAGGATTAGACAAAAATTTGGCTCAAAAGAAACAGAGAATGTGATCTTTACCGATGCATCACTTGGTTTGATCTCTGTAGGAATCTTTCCAAACATTCTATTAAATCTTTTGATGAAGTCTGAGACTGACTCTCCATCTTCTCTTCTTAAGTTTCCGAACTCATAAATGTAATATAGTAGATCTCTTCTTTCTCCCTAGTGTTTAAGAATACCTCATCTAGTTGCTCAATACCTGTGACTGAATTTTCCAGTAGCTCTTTGAACCACTTCCAGGCTTGGCCATCCAAAATCTGCATAAAAACTCTGGTCCACACATCTTCTTCTGAAATGTTAATATTTTAAGCATATGCATAAAAAGATTCTATATGTTCTTCAACAGTATAATCCCGAGCTCTGGTAAACTTTGGCATATATTTATGATAATCTTCAGTTGCATGGCAGATAAGGGATTGGGCAAGACAAGTGGAGCATACCTATTTCCTAGAATCTGTTCCATCTTGGTTAAAGGGAAAACCATTGCAGTCTTGGGGGTTGATACAGAGGAAGAATTTGTAGGAGATGAAGGTTGAGATGGGATGGTTGAGTTTAAATAAAATGGTTGTCTCACTTCACTTTGAGAAAAATTTTCAGAGATGGGTGAAAAATAAGAGGCCTTGTAAAATTGACCGCGTAACAAGGCTAATATTTCTTCTCCCTTAGAAGACAGATCATGTAAAATATCTTCAAGAATAGGCAGATTAATGTGAGTGTAGAAAACACCCTCTGTAGGCTTGGTGGGTGAGGAATTCAAAGAATATGAAGAAGAAGTTTCTTTTTGCTGAGGAGACCCTGTGATTACCTCTTTAAGGTTGAATGAAATATCATGCTCAAAAACAAAGTCTATAACATTAGAGGAAAGTGAAGGTTCTTCTACCTTCAATATTTCAGATAAACTTTTAATTTCCTGAGAACTATGAGTTTCAACAGTAGGGGATTCAACTAGAGGCCTTTTAGATATGAAAGAAGAAGTGTCGGTTTGAATACCTAGATTTGATGTCTTTGTAGATTCAGAAGCCTGTCTTTGTAAATATTTTCCGTTACTGATGATATTCTCAGGGTCAGGAACTAGTGCTGCTAGTGGGCCTTCTTGGTCCGCCCTGGTGTGAGCTCTTTTCAGAGCCACTTCGTTTCAATGGAGTCGCCAGATAGATGGTTACAACCCAAATGATCTCTAGGATTTATTTATCATCAAAGCTGGATCTATGTCATCTCCTAAGGAAGATGAGCTTCGATCTCCTCTCCCCGACAATGATGCCAATTTGTTATCACTCCAGGAAACTCTCCTAGGTTGTAAGTCAGAGATGCCTGGTAACTTAATCTTTTTGGAAATTATTTTCTCAAAATTAGGTGTGGGTTTTGGATCAAGATGAATATCTTAACCTCTGGATTGTATTCTCAAGACAGTCTTAACTATGATCATGCAACACAAGGCCTTCAAGAGCTATTGTCAGATAGGTTTGTATAAAAAATGGATAAGAAAACTAATCAATTAACCAAAACATACATAAAACAATAGATATGATGGGTCAACAAACTAGCCAAGGATGCTTGTGATTCTTACTTAACAATCAAAAGTAAGATTGCAGTTACCATAGGATCATTAAACACAGACAAAATAACTAATTCCACTCAAAGCATAGACAAAGATGAAAGAAGGTCTGACAGTAACAAATGAAAGAAGCTTTCAGGTTGATATATTAAAGAAAGTGTATTTCATACAAAACAATGGCATATAGAACTGAAAATCGAACCCTTAGTTCATCTTCTATCTTTAGCTTTATAGATTTACAATGCAGTTTTGAGATCCTAAAAGCATGGATCAGATATGCTAAAGATAGAAAGTCAAAATTTAGTTTGCAAAAGATAGGGAATGATCCCCAAAATGAGGTCAATCCCATATTTCATGGTATTCATATCTTGTAGAGTCATTGTGTAGTGAAGAATAGCCTTCCAAGGCTGAGTGATGACTCTTCAAGAGATACAATTCGAATTTGTTGAGATGTTCAAAAAGTCCAATCTGTTTCCACCAAAATAGGTGCCAAAATCAACTTGGCTACCCTTTCTAATCCTTATGCACCAAAAATGGATCTTGAAACTGAATATATAATTCATCATCCATCCATCATGAGTGTTTTCAAATGATTTGCATCAGAAAAACTTCAATCTGTGCAAAATCTCGGTCATTCTAGCAGTGATAGGCTTTCGTTGGTTAACATAGAAGACTTGTGGGTGATTTAACTACCAAAATCTCTTCTTTCGGTGGTTAATGAACAATCGTCCTTTTCACCTAAACCACCGAAAACATGGCTTTGTCAAAAATTCAAAATTTGCAAAAATAACTACCTTGATGTTCTATTGAGTGTTCAAGGTCTTTTGGACAACGTAGCTTCTCTTCGTGCAGATCTTCGAACTTCAACTTGCTATGTTGAACACTGTGGTATATCTACAATGGTTGTAGCTAAGTTGGCTAGAGTTTCCAAACCTATTTTCTCATGTGTTGGATATTTATGAAAGGAGGGTTCTTATCTCCTCCTTCGTTCAAATATTTCTGGGTTTCTTTCTTAATAGGGTGGACTATCGAAGCGATGTTCTGTGATGTCGTGATCTTGGGAGTGTTGGCGGGGGATTGGGTACTCTTCTCACTGGATACTTTTCCATGTTGTCTATACAATTCAGTTGCGCTTTGCAATGTCTCCAAGTCACAATCGACAGAAGCAGGATTTTTATCGACATTGTCCCTGTCTTGGGTCAGGTGTCTATGGATAAAAGAGGTGTTAAAGCCAACAACCAATAAATTTTCTCGTAAAATGCTATTAGGGTCGAACCATTTTATCCTTTCAATGTACGCAAGGTTCAATTTCTTGAAATGGTTATCAAACTCGTCAATCTTGTTGATGTTTCTGCACATGAAGTCTCCGACTTTCCAGGGCAGAGGAATGAACTATTTTTTTTTTCTTGTCATGGAAAAAATGCAATGAGTGCTTGTATTGCCTTGCTATTTCTGAAACAAACATATTGTCTGTGATGTGGCATGGAAGGAAGGAAGGATTTTCCTTAGAGCCAAATACCGTGAAGAAACTTTTATTTTCCTCTTTCTCAAGTGTTCCCTTCCTGTTCAAAAACTTGGTTTCCTAGACAGACATCTGCATAGCATCCTTGCCTAACAGTAAATCTTTGAAAACTGAGACAAAGCCATTAAAAACTTCATAAAAATAATGGGAGGCCTTGTGCCTCTAGAGGGCCTCATACCATATTGTTACCGGGTGGAATCCACAGTTTATTTTATTTGAAAGAGAAAGTTTTGGAAACGGGAAGCAATGCAGAATTGTGAAAATCAAGTAGGATGACATACAAAATTTATTCGATTCTTTGAATTGTGACAACTGGGAACAAATATCAATGGAAATTAGCTTCCCCCAATTGAAAATGTATTGTTACTTGACTTTGAAATACAAAATAGAAATAATTATATGGGAAATGCTTGTTGTGGATGCCTGTCCTGTTATTCTTGTAAACAACCAAGCAATTTCCTGAAATGGATCTCTAAAGGAACTTGCCTGTAACCTTGCGATATATTCAGGAACTGTTGTCGGGTATTTGAGGAAGTTGGCTAATATGTCCAACCTGCTATCATGTTTTTCTAGAAATTGCTTGCAGTCTTTTCCTATGAACGTCAATGTTGGCTCCGGTAATTTTAATATATTGTGGAAGACCTGAGGTGACAAAGAAACAGGAGAATGGTTGCCCAGTGGAATAATTCTTTGGACTGGAATATATTTTTCGGTGCAACAAGAGACCACCTCCTTATAGTCAAAAACCTCAGGGACGCAACCTGCACTAGCGATTACAGATCTCCAAATCACTTCATTCTGGGAGGAATGGGATGAATAGTAAAAGTATGTCTTGGACCACTGGAAGTTCTGGTTCTCGTGTGCGAACATATTTACTGTATCTCCACAAAATTGTTTTCGAACTACTGAAATAAGTCTATATGAACGTTTGTTTGCTCCAGACGATGAATGAAATGAAAAGTTGGAAGGGATAATATAACCCTGTGCAAATTTTGGTTCAAAGCGTGTGAATGGGATATGTGCTTGAGAATTTCGTTGATTAATGACAATTTGGATGGTTTTTTCATAATGCGTTGTTAACATTAAGCACTAGTAATTGCATACACAAAAATTCGAACATGGAAGATATTGCAATGATTGATTAAGCATTGTAGATTTCTTGAGCGGCCCAACACAACGATGCATTTTCGAGATGAACAATCGGAAGGGATAAAATAACTCTCCACACATATTGGTTTAATGTGTAGTAATGGGAGATCTCCTTGAGTGTTTGACCCATTAATGATAATGTTGACGGTTCCTGCATGGTCAGCTCTTAGCATGTGTTATCACTCAAGGAAGCTCTCCTAGGCTGTAAGTCAGAGATGCCTGGTAACTTAATCTTTTTGGAAACTATTTTCTCAAAATTAGGCATGGGTTTTGGATCAAGATGAATATCTTAACCTATGGATTGTATTCTCAAGATAGTCTTAACTATAATCATGCAACACAAGGCCTTCAAGATCTACTGTTAGATAGGTTTGTATAACAAATGGATAAGAAAACTAATCAATTAACCAAAACATACATAAAACCATATATATGATGGGTCAAGAAACTAGCCAAGGATTCTTGTGATTCTTTCTTAAAAATCAAAAGTAAGATGACAGTTACCATAGGATCATTAAACAGAGACAAAAGAACTAATTCCACTCATAAGCATAGTAAAAGATGAAAGAAGGTATGAAAGTAACAAATGCAAGAATGTTGTAGGCTGCTATATTAAATAAAGTGTCTTTCATACAAAACAGTAGCATATAGAACTCAAAATCAAACCCTTAGTTCATCTTCTATCTTTAGCTTTATAGATTTACAATGCAGTTTTGAGATCCTAAAAGCATGGATCAGATATGCTAAAGATAGAAAGTCAAAATTCAGTTTGCAAAAGATAGGGAATGATCCCCAAAATGTGGTCAATCCCATATTTCATGGTCTTAATATCTTGTAGAGTCACTTTGTAGTGCATAATAGCCTTCCAAGGCTAAGTGATGACTCTTCAAGAGATACAATTCGAATTTGTTCAGATGTGCAAAAAATCCAATCCATTTCCACCAAAATAGGTGCCAAAATCAACTTGGCTACCCTTTCTAATCCTTATGCACCAAAAATGGATCTTGAAACTGAATATATAATTCATCATCCATCCATCATGAGTGTTTTCAAATGATTTGGATCAGAAAAACGTCGATATGTGCAAAAACTCGACCATTCTGGTAGTGACAGGCTTTCGGTGGTTAACATAGAAGACTTCTGGGTGATTTAACTACCGAAAGCTCTGCTTTCAGTGGTTAATGAACATTCATCCTATTCACCTAAAACACTGAAAACTTGGCTTTGTCAAAACTTCAAAATTTGCAAAAATGATTACCTTGATGTTCTGTTGAGTGTTTAAGGTCTTTTGGACGATGTAGCTCCTCTTTGTGTAGATATTCGAACTTCAACTTGTTGTGTGGAAGACTTTGGTATATCTACCATGGTTGTAGCTAAGTTGGCTAGAGTTTCCAAACCTGTTTGCTCATGTGTTGGCGATTGAGAATCTTTTAGTTTCAGCCTGATAATTCTAGGCTGCCTATACAACTTCATGTTCTCCCTTATGAACAACCTATTCTCGTCTTTGATCTTATCATGGTTTTCTTTGAGGCTTTGGTTCATGTTGAAAAGTTTAGCATTTCTTTCAGTCAAGTTTGTATTTTCCTTATTAATAACTCTTTCCAAGAATTCCATTTCATAGACTTGTTGCAGGAGTTTATTGATTTTATGTGCCTTAGATGCTTTAGGCATACTTGAAGAAGCTTTTGCCAATGGTGAACTATGTGCCTCTAGGGGTGTTGGTGAGGGCAAGTTGGAACAATCGTCTGCAACTTGTCCAGCCTGTACAATACCTTTTGTGTTTTCTAACTCTTGTTCTGGCTCTGAATCACTATATGGTAGGTTTAAAGGGTTACTTCCTTCAGCAGGGTCCTTGGTCTGCTCACCCTCAAATTGTAATGTTCTTTTGTTTCTTTTTCTTTTAACAGAGGATGATTCTATCGGATCTCTTTGTGGTGAGATACCCTTCCCTTTTCTATGACTTCTTTTAGGAGTAATGGTCTTCTTAGTGGCATCTTTTTTACCCTTCTCCTGCTGTTGCCAATCAGTGTGGAATTCATTCCAGAGGAGGAAGTAGTTCCAATCTACCTTCCTTTTATTCAATGATTCTTTGACAATGAGAGTAATGATACCTTTATGAGACAATCTACTTTCCACCTTAGTGGGCTTGGCCTTGACCTGCCTATCCATTTTCGTGAGGGATTTGTGCAAGTAAAATGGTAAATTGATAGGAGATCTCCCTGTGAAGTGATTTAAAAGTTTGAAGTGGTAGAAAATGACTCTGTTGTATCTACCTTCACAGGTGATATAGACAAATATTTCCTTCGGGAGAGATTTCCATTTAGGTTCCAGATAAGACATTGGTATGTCTATTTTCCATGTAAGATCTTTGTGCAGAGGCTATAGGTATGATCTGAATTCAATTTTGAAGGTACAATTGATTTGAATGAACAATCGCCTATTTTGGGAAGACTAGTAAACTCAGCGATGGCTGCCTCATCAACCACAAACTGCTCCTTTCCCACTGTTGTTGTTCTTCAATCATACAAGCTAGAAAAGGTTTCAGACACCTGTTGGTGAAAATCTACCAGTTTTTCACAATACGTATAGACTCCAGTTTCCTTTAAGAACTCGGCCACCTCAGGGTGAGCCTCAAGGTACCAAGCTCCATCCAATTTAGCCCTTAGAACTGGCCCTTCTTTCGGCATTTAGTAAATGCTAACTGTACCTGCGATTTAGGGAAAACTCCATGCTAGGGAGACATGGACTATGATTTAGAGTGAAAGGGAGTACGACTTAGAGGAAAATAAATGAGACAGAGTGACTCAGAGTTATGATCACAAAGTTCAATCACTAACCAAATTTAGGCAATAGACTGACTGAAAACATGATGAAAATTTTGAGTTTCGGTGAGATGTACATTTAAATTGAAATAGAATGGGATTTGAACTACCTGATGACTCGACCTGGCTTGATTGGTGTGACAATTGGCTTGATAACGATCTGTTGAACTCAAAATGCACTCGACAATCACCACAAAAAATGGGATTATGGTCTCTGGATATGCGTTTGCTTGATGAAATCAAGGGCTCAAGATTGTCACAATGACTCTCGGATTCAAATTGATAATAAATGGAGATCAAATCATAGATTAATGGGGTCATAATGGATATATGTCCTCGTGACTAGAGATAGTGAGGGGCTACGTAACTAATCATTTCTATTAGTCGGGAAACACACATGAGTTTCTGTGTCTTTGTCGAGCATTATTTTTTAAATGACAAATGCAGTTAAAAGGAAAACAGGGTATCAATCTTCATATAGATACAACAAGAACATGCATACCTTACCACCTCCATGGACTTTCGATGATTATATTTTCATCATTGAGCCAATTGACAACTGGCTCGTGCGAAAGCACGAGCTTTTCATTTTTCCCATTGAAATCTTTTCGATAGTTAAATGAGCTTTTGATTTTCCCTCTTAACTACTGAGAACGAAGGCTTTCGGTGGTTAATGAGTGTGTTTTAGACTCGCCTAGACCACCTAAACCTGAGATTCTGTCTTTTGCTTGACCAAACGAAATCAAAAGTTCTTTCTGAGTTTATTTATAGAAAATAGACTCTCTAACCTACCTACAAAAATTTAGAAATAAATTTTGGACCACAATCTATCACCTAAAAAGAAAAATCTCCACCTATTTATTAGAGGAGATAACAACATGAAAGGTTTCTAATTGCATAGTAAGAAAGTATGAAGGTTGCGGGAACAGGAAAAAAATAGATACAAAATAGGGTTGCAAGGCACAACCGTTGAAGGTGAGGACACGAGGGTCAAATTGTATGTCTAAGAAGTTTTTGAGTGCAATACGCGTAACAACGAAGATGGTATGGTAGGACATCCCAGAGGGAAATTTGTAAAAAATGAAAATCTGTAAACAATGGCAATCTCCACCCTGCCAACCCTCTATTTTGTGTGTCAATTTGTATATCGTGGAACTGGAAGCGCTGTTTGGAGGACACAGAACAATAGAAGTGCAATGTTGAGTCAACCAGTCCATAGGTCCGCTTGTCAATTTGTATATCGTGGAATTCTGGGTGCTATTTGTAAGACACACAACAATGGAGGCCCAATTTTGAGCCCGCCCTCCTGAGAACCCACGATCCAAAATGTCACTAGGTATGGAATGTGGAATCCATACATGCTCTATAATATATCGCGTCCATACTTTATAGTCCCATAATACACGGGAAGAAAAAAAGGGAAAAAGGACGGAGTAGTTCACAGTGGAATTGTAGATCATGGAAATTTTGAGTGGAAGATGTATATAACGGAACAAAAAGGAATAGAGTTCAATTGCGCCAACTCGGTAATCGCGAGCATAAAGTTCACTAAGTATGAAAAGGAACATCGGGCGGTCCAATTCGCCATGTGAGGATATAGATGGAGATGAAATTGGCTCAAAACCGACAACCGTGGACATAAAATTGGCCAAGTATGGAAAGAAACAACGGTCGGTTGGATCCATCGTGTGATTATATAGATGAAGATAAAGTTATGCCAACTCGCCAATGATAGAGTTTCACATTTCATGAACCTGACAACAGGAGGATCCAAAACAGGTTGAGATGGTGTCTGCAGACGACGTGGGGCCCCGACATTCAAATTGTATCGCTTCGAACATTTGAATGCATAATATGTAACATGGAAGAACGAATGATGTCGGAATCTGGTAGTCAAATTATATATTGCAGAGGATGAAATCCCAATTGTTTCGTACCTCTGTGTCGAGTTGTCACTACTAAGAGCTAATTTAGTATTGAAAATAATTGTTTAGATACTTTTAGATACTTCATAGGGATTAGCATCTGTAAACAATGTCAATCTCCACCCCGCCAGCCCTACATTCCGTGTGTCAATTTGTATATCGCGGAACTGGGAGTGTTGTTTGGAGGACACGAAACAATAGAAGTGAAATGTTGAGTCAGTTAATCCGCAGGTCCACTTGTCAATTTGTATATCGATGAAATATGGGTGCTATTTGTAGGGCACAGAACAATGGAGGCCCAATTTGGAGCCTGCCCGCCCGAGAACCCACGATCCAAAATGTCGCTAGGTATGGAATGTGAAATACGTACATTCTCTATAAAATATCATGTCCATATTTTATAGTCCCATAATACATAGGAAGAAAATAAGGGAAAAAGAACGGAGAAGTTCATAGTGGAATTGTAGATCACGAAAATTTCGAGTGTTAGATGTATATGACAGAACAAGAAGCAACATAGTTCAATTATGCCAACTCGCAGAAGAACATATAGTGTTTGATTATTAATGCAAATGCTTTCGAACCCTTGCTAAGTTCTCACCAGTTAAGGCATAAGTTGCATATCACAGAAGTATCTTTCGTACCACTTTGTCCACTTGTCACTAGTAAGAGCATTGTTGATGTATATCGGGAACGACGTGAAGCTGTTGGGGATGGAAAGAAACAACAAATACTTTGAATGAAGTTAATGAATATGAGGAACCCACAGTAGAATTGTAGATCACGGATGTTTTGAGTTCAAGATGTATATACCAGAACGATAGGTAGTTGGGTTCGCAAGCGTCGACCATAAAATTGGCTAAGTATGGAAAGGAACAACGGTCGGTCATATCCGTTGTGTGAGGATATAGATGGAGATGAAGACATGTCAACCCGCAAAATATCAAACCAGATACCAAAGAAAGGGCACTAATTATATATCCCGAAAGCAATAACGAGTGGGAAGAAGAAAATCCTAGTTTGTATGCATTGATCCGACAACCGCAACCATAAAATTGCATAGGTATGGAAAGATACAGCGGTCGGATGGATTCATCATGTGAAGATACATATGAATATGAATATATTTCAGCTTGTTAACCATTCACCCATCCATCATAGAAATACGACTAAGTATAAAAACAAAAAGCCATAATGGACGGGAAAAGCAAAAGGGGAAAAGGGATCAGTATCTGACAATCGAAGAAACCTTTTTTTTTGTTTATTAATGGCAATGTTTTCGAACCCCTACTGGGTTCTCAGTAGTAAAAGAATAAACTACAGATCACTGAATTTCTTTGGCTGCAAGATGTATATGACGAAACATGGGACATAGGTGATGAGTACCATGAACCCGGGCCCTGGTGGCTAGATAACTGGCTAAGAGAAAGGTTTGATATCTATTTCAATAGTATTCATACTAGTATATATCAATGGAGAAAGTTTTCATATTTATCTAAATAATATTCATACTAATATATATTAATGGATTGTTTCTGTTTCAAATGCAAATGATCTCCCAATTTGCAGGATGCTCTTTGGTTTGCAAATTTCGTTGACACCACAAAAATTTTGATTGGAAGATGTACATAGCGCAACAAGAAACATGAATTTTCATTGTGGTATCAATGAGATAAACTCCTTATCATCTATTCATCTTATATTCCTTTCAATGACATGATAAAATGCCGACTCTCCATAAACATCAATATCTAAATTAAATTAAATGCAATCAAAATTTGGTGTGACTTAAGTAATTAAGATAGTTTCATCCATTCCTTTATGAATGCCAATCTTTTCGAATGCCTAGTCAGTTACAAGCAGTTAAAGAATAAATTGCAGACTACAAAAATTATTTGGCTGCAATATGTATATGAAGGAACAGGGAACATAGTTGTTTAATACTGCAAACCCAAACATAATTGCCAAGATTTGCCGAAGAGGAAGTTTTTTGTATTTATTCCAATAGTACTGATATTAGTGTATATGCATAGATATTATCAAATAGAAGAAGTTGCAATATATCCAACATAATGAACATGAACATTGTGTTAACACTTGAGCTGCCTTGTTGTAACTCATTAATTCATTCTATTTACGGAACCTGAAGAATGGAAGCAAGACGGGTCCTCCAATTTCTTTCTTTAAATATAGGGCTGACGCCACATAAGTATGGCTTATGAAAAATTATTCTTAAATGTAAAATGTAAAGAAAGAACATACCATGATTTATTTAGATTGAAGCAGTGGGAAGCAAAAAGAAAATCTTGCCATTCATGTTTATCGACACATTGGAAGAAGGTACAAAATACAATTAAAACAAATACCATAAATTGGAAAATAATATTAAAAAATAAACCAAAATTATTCTATATTCTAATAAGATGGGTTACAAAATACAACTGAGTCTATTTGCGACAATGATTGCGATTTTTCCTGCTGTCGACCAATAAAAAATATGTACATTGATGAAGCTTCTTGATAGTTTTCTTGACATTCAAACTCTTTATTCGTAAAAAATGAGTTGAATATCAATTTTGGGTTTTGTACTTAATCGGTGCTGCCAACTACATCTATACCAGTTTTTTGAAAACCTTGTCTCTTCCAAATATAGCCTGCTTGCAATGGCTTCTTATTCAACATTCCATTCTTTGTCAAGTATTAATTTCCCTCTATCGTCGAAAAGTTGGGCTTTAAGGTGATTTCTTTGCAATGTTCATGACCCTTCACATACGAGACAACTTAGAAATGCAATTCGAGACAATTTCAAAGTGGATAGAGTCATTTTATGTCACAACAACTATGGCAGGGGAAACAAATTCAAGTGTGTAGTGACTAATATTCTCCATGTATTCGATCATTTGTTTTGTTGAAAATCATTCCCGAAGATTTGTATGTTGAACTTCTTTGTTTTATTATAGTAAATTGGAATAAATGTCCAACCGAGATGCAAAATGAAAATATGTTGAGGTACATAACTTCTTCAGGAAACGAAGGTGTGGCAAGTGTATCAAATGTTGTAGAACACACCAACACGGGTCTGGAAAGTGTATCAAATGTTGTATATGGCATCATAATATATGTTTCCTCATAGTGGTGGAGGTATGGTGGCCCATAGAAAGGTCTGGAATGTTCAGAGGTGATGCCAAATATGTGGAGTCTACAACTACATCCAGAGGAAACAGAAAAAACTTTGACAAAGAACATGGATTTCTATCAAGTCAGTTACCAGACCCCACATGTAGCTCATAAAACTTTGAAACAAAAACTTTTGTAGTGATAATATGTCATTTTATCCACCCATACAGTTTTTGTTACCCGCCTCTGGTTACATTCACAAATGGAGTAATATTGCGTGTCATTTACGAACATGACAGACCATTTTGCAAGACACTATAAATGCACCACCCCTAAGGAAGACAAATTCTTGTCGGATCTATACAATTCGATACACTTTCCAAATCTCTGTTGTTAGAATGAGCTATATACTTAAATGAAGAACAATTTTTCACGTGACCTCAAAATCCATTACAATTCCCAACAGGAAAGCAAACAAGTTCAACAAAGAAGTCTCTAGACAACCTTTTCAACCAACCAAAACATTGAACACAGGGAGAACACCAACCAAAACACACTTGTTCATTTTTTTTCCTCCTCTCTGAGTTTCTCTTGTATAACAGAGTTTTTTTTTACTCAAAGATAATGTCACATAACACTAGTCTCTCTTCTTTCATCTACCCCTCAATCGAATCTCTAAGTTGTCTTATATGTCCATGACCACGAACATTATAACGAAGGCACCCTAAAGCACAACTCTTTGATGATAGAGAGAAATGGCAATAAGTATTTAAAATAAACGTTGGATGATCTTCCATAGATTTTTTGTTGATTTGTTTTAATGACAAATGTTATCGATATTTCTGCTTATAAATGCCAATCTTTTCGAATATGTACGTTGAATAGTGACTAGCAACACATATTAAAATTCACATATCCAAGAAGATTCTAAAATCTAACATTTAATATATGCACAATATTAAAGAGGGACATGACGTCGAGGCTTATGTGGGTGACACATTCATGAACTATGTTGAAGCTTTTAAGAAAACTAAAACAACACAAGCAAAAAACAATAAAAAATCTATTTTTGTAAATGCAAAATGCATGCAAAAGGAAATTACCAGATCCCATAATATTCGTTTGTCAATTCATTTTAATGGGATATGTCCTTGAGTTTTCCAGTTATTAAATCCCATCTTTTTGAACCTCTCTCATCGGTTTTGACTTTTGAAAGCATATTTAATGTGTATTGGGAAGCGTGGAAGGTAGCGGGGATGTAGCTCTATGTAACAGATGTTACTACTATTTTTTTGTGTTTTTTTCCACGAGTGTATGTAAAACGTATGTAAAGAAAAGTAGTTCCAGAATGCTAATTTTTATGGACATGAGACCTTGAAATTCAAATAGTTCGCAAGTTCAATTATCAATTTGTATATCACAGAATTGCCTGTGCTATTTGTAGGATAAAAAACAACAAAGGCCCAATTTAAATCTCACCAACCCAAGAACCCGCGATCCAAAAAATGCTTACTATTTTTTTTGTGTGTTTTTGTCCACCAGCGTATGTAAAACATATGTAAAGTAAACTATTTCGAGAATGCTAAATTTTTTGGTAATGAGGCCCTTAAAATTCAAATAGTTTGCAAGTCCGGTTGTCAATTTGTATATCTCAGAACTCTCTGATTGTCAATTTTCAACTGGCCACCCGGAGAAATTGCGATGCAAAAACTAGCTAAGTATAGGATGAGGGCTCTGTGCATGTTTTATGTATCTACTTTATACAATTACATGTTTCATATGTTTAATTTATGTTGTCTGACAAAACCTATAATTTGATAAATTTCAATCTCTTCTATCCAAGAGCCCTTCTTTTAAATAAAACTAATTTGAGAATGTTAATGTATACACCAAACACGATCTATCATAGTTTAATACAACGTATCCGCAAAGCCACGTCCATAAAACTGACCAATTATGCAACCAAACGGTGGACGATCGGAATGATCGCGGAACTCTCAGTGCTATTTGTAGGGCATAAAACAACAAAAGCCCAATTTTCAGCCCTCCACCCCGAGAACCCGTGATCATTAACTTATGTTGTCTAGGAAACCTATAATCTGATAAATTGCATTCTCTTCTGTCCACGAGCCCTTCTTTTAAAGAAAACTAATTCGGGAAAGCTAATGTATACATGGAGCACGACCTGTCATAGTTCGATAGAACCTATCCGCGAATCCGTGTCCATAAAACTGGCTAAGTATGCAACCGAATGGTCGTCGGTCAGAATGACCACAGAAACACGAGAAACTATAGAGTCAGAAATGTAGTTTACAAGAGGAAAATAAAACGGAGAGAACAACTATATCGCCAACACAACAGAAGGTACTCTCATAACTATGAAACCATAGTAACACATAATCCATGGAAAAAGCATTGGCAGCTATGAAATATACTTTAAGGCTGACAAACTCTGCTTCAATGTGTAAGAGATGCAATTTACATCGCCTGCAATTTTTTACTCTGTTATTTTATCTGAATAGTATTCTATGCAAACTCCACTGCAAAAAAATGTAACTAGATATCCAACCATGGATGCATCATCCCAACATTGCAAACCCTGGGAAAACAAGAAAAGGTAGCAAATAAGAACCGAGCTAAGAAGCACAAAAAGGCCCAAGTGCAGGCGCATGAACAAAACCCTGTAAAGTCGAATCAAGCAACAGTAAACAACATACAACGAAGAAATAAGTAAGCAACAACCCTTCCCCCAGGAATGGTGTTGTTCTAATCACAATTGCAGAAACCCAAACGTGTAAACTGCAACAATTCGAACAGGCAATCAGAAACAACAACAACATAGAAATAAGAAATCAGTGCCATGCAAAAAACAAGCATGGACTAGTGAACCAACAATGTCGTTGGAGCATATAAATTTAAAAAACAGAAGAAAATGTCTTGTAACAAGCGTGTTAAGTAACCATTCAACACTACCAAGCCTATTAGGTAAACATTTAAGTCTATCAGAAATGCTCTGTAAACATTTAAGAAAAAAATTCAATGTGGTAGGTCTTTGACATATCCCAAAAAAATTATTATAGTTTTTGTAACAATAATTCGAACACCAGAGAATGTATCAGAAGGCCAAACTTTGGATATGCCACCATATCAAACATTTCCATAAATTTACCTAGCATAAAATGCTAAACCAAACATTCGAATTAATTCTAGCATTAATCCACCTTCGACAAATGCATAACAAAATATATGATTCAAAAATACCATATATGATCAAATACTTTGGATATGACAACATATATAACATTGGGAATACTGACACTGCCAATAAGACCTCCAATCCCTTGTCCAATCAGATCATGACAAATATGGTACTTTTTTTTATATAAAAATCGATGTTTTGAGTTCCCTCGTTCCAACAACACATAATATGGAAATATTTGTGGTCAAAGGATAGAGTAATATGAAGTCAACGATTTATCGATCGCTATAGTCCCTCTATGCCTACGGCAAGGGCTAATAATAATATAAATAAAGTTTTAAATAAACTTTGAAATGCATTAAATTATATTAAAATAAAAGTGATTAGAGATAAAATGATTAATTATAATAATAATATAAATAAACTTTTAGATGCATTAAATTCTATTAAAATAAAGTGATTAAATTAAAAATTGTGATTGATTTAAAGTTAACACTTGATTATAAAGTTAAAAGTTAAAAATATTTAATTATTATCAACATAGTTCTATCTTAAATTCAGATCTATCAAGCTCTCAAAGAGATCAAATATTTAACATTTCCTTAAGTTTTGCACTGTAAAAAATGTTTTCATCTCTATAGATTTGATCGGTGCTTGATAGATAGATGGATCTATCCTCGTTTAATATATTGATATTAAAGTATTAATACTATTAACATTACAATATATATTAATATATTAAAAAACATTAATATATTTTTTATTGATGATGATGATGATGATTTGGTCTATGTGACGTTAAGAGGGTAAGGGATTACTTGCAATTCTTTAGAATTTTGTTTCTGTGAAAAAAAAAAAACATTTTAAGAAAATCTTTCCAAGATCATCATAGTTTTGATGACTTAAAAGCTTAGGAAGGTTGGTAGTGTGAGAAATATTTGTAAATTGAGATCTAATCTCGGTATAGATAGACACAAGAATCTAGGAGAAATTGTTTTTCATCTTCAACCTTGTGTTTTTCATCTTCAACATTCTGAGTGTCACAAAGGTGACACACTCTTTCATCTCATGAGGTTTTAGGAATTGATCCACCCCCATTTTTTCTACACTTGTCAAAAGAGAGAGACGATTTTGATCTTCTAGATTACGGTTGATTACATCCTTATAATACCTTAATTTTTTTTTCCTTTAACTATTTATCACACCACATTTTCTCCTTAAATGTTTATTAAAGATGTTTTTAATAGTATGCAAAATGGTGTCTTCCATGATTATGAGAACTTAATGAACACCTCCTTAAACACTACATTGTTTTTGTGATAAAAAAAAAACAAATTCAAACCAATATATATATTTTAATATATTAAAATATTTTAAATATATTTAAAAAACAATTATATACCAATTTGTTTTTAAATATACTAAAAAATAATTATATAGAGGATGACTTTTTTCATTCAAAGCATATATATATATATATATATATATAT
>ML801261.1:34943-82092 GCA_009831015.1 Picea engelmannii | reverse complement strand
TTACTTGCATAAATTTTTATTATTATTTTAATATTTTATTACTATTTTAATGGGTTATATTACATAAACATCCCCCTAGATTGTAGAGAGCCACTCAACACAATACTTATATAAATTATAAAATTATAAATATAATAATTATTTTAAATATATTTAATTATTTGCAAAATTTATTCATGTTTTATTCATAATCTATTCTTGTTTTAATGTGAGAATTTCTCTTCACATTCAAGTGAATATGATCTTTTTGATGAGATGATTTCGAAATAAATTTAAGACACCAATGCTAAGAAGATGTATATAACACTTTTCTATTTTGCACCTATTAATTGTACTTTTGATAAAAAAAAATGTCCCTATAATAATTTAGAACAAGATATTTATAGTTTGAAAAATAAAGGTAGTATCCTCCTACTAGGAGACTTTAATGGTAGGAATGAAACTAACCAAGCTAAGGACCTTGTTTTATCTAATAGCTACAAAAAAAAAATATGATGACCTAATTGGGAATTTGTTTGGTACTGAGTTGGTGAAGCTTTGCAACTCTCAACACCTAATAATTTGCAATGGAGTAATGAAGTGGCCAAAATCCAACAAGATGACTTGTATTCATGGGCTCAGTAGTAGTGTCATAGATTATACTATATCTGATATCCCTGTTTCCAATCAAATCTTAACTTTTAATCTTTTAGATGACCATGAACCTAAATCTCATCATATACCTTTTAACCCTAGATCTAAACTTTGTCATGCACATGAGTGTCATTGAAGAGAATTATGATAATCAAAGGAAATTGTTCTTTGAAAAAATTAAAGTTGACGTTTTCTTAAAGGATTTAAATAGTCAATTACATATCTTAGCTTATAAGGACAACATTGGATACCTCTATCATAATTTTACAACTACCCTTTCCACTTACATTTACAAGTTATATTTCCAGGTGTCCTATAAAAAGAATAATATAAGGACCAACCCTTGGTATGATAAAGAATGTAAAATTGCTAGGAAAATCATTAGGGATGCTTCTAATGAGTCCTTAAAAATGGATAAGATAAATACTTACAAATCCCTAACTAAAAGGAAAAAATGGTACTATATCAATAAAAGAAAAAACAACTTTCACAAATATCTAAGTTGGATCCTAAGAAGATCTAGAGGAAAATTGTAAACTGAAATACCAAAGAAAATGATATAATTCCATTTTTACCTTAAAATTATTTATGAGTTCCCTAATGCAATGGACACCATTCATATTGTCCCTAGAGAGGATGATTTTCATTTCTTTGGATGAGATAGAGTTTGGGGTTAAGCTATTTGCAAATGGGAAAGATAAGGTTGAAGGCTACCAAGATGAAATTTTTAAAACTGGAGGGCCTATCATCATCTCTCACATACACAATCTCTTCAATTTAATAGTCAAGTAGGTTTCCCTGTTGTGAAATTTTCAAGCATTAAAACCTTTTACTCTTGATAAATAATTTAATTTTCCAACTATCCTATTTGATGGAAATAAATTTTTAATATATTTAATGCAATAAACAGATGGAACAACGAGTTTAAAAATAACTGAATATGACTCCATAAGTGGGGAAAATGTTTTAGTTAACTTAGAGATGATTTTTACAAGTGTAAGAAGTGGATTTCTGTTAGTGGCAACCCTTAATGGTGTTAGGAAACTGATTTTCTGAATTGTACATAAGGACAATGTCTAAGGAGTGAAGCTCAGTTTTCCCTTATGGAGTCATGCTCAGGATAGGGGCTGATCAAGATAAGTAAGCTTGGTGTTTATGCATCTACGGTTAGGTGAAACGTGGTTGCTCCATTTGTTTCTAACTGTTATATATATGTATTTTATTTTATTATTTTTTATTCATGTTAGATCATTGATTTGCATTTAACTACATAATCATATTTATATAGATGTATATGTACTATAGATTATAGATGTTAAATGGTTATCTTCATTACTCATAAATCTCATAATATGGAATTATGGATTTTTAGTGAGAAAGAGGATTTTAACACTCGATAATTTCATGAAACCTAAACCTTAGAGAATTACTATGCATTGGTAATATAGTTCCTAAATACCTTAAATACCTTACAGTCGTGGAATATCTAAAATAATTTATGCATTCAAAAGGAATTGAATATATGGTTAGTTTTTATAAAAATGCATGAATCAAAATTATGTTCTTTACCATATACATAAGGTATGGAAACCTTCATAAATTACTAAAAATAATCATTGATGAGTAGATGGTACATAAATTCCTTTATTAGTATTAAGGTACAAAAATGCAATAGAAACAAATAACCATGTTTATTGTTTATGGGTTCCTCTATTTTGTTCCATCATATTGTTACAATTAAGTAAATTTTACTAGTTATATTCCTATTGTTAATGACTTCCCTAAAGTAAATGAATACATAAGTTATTCATTTTAAAATCTAAAAAGATTCTTCTTCTACCTTTGTACAGATTCTTTCCAAGGATATCAAGTTTATGTTTTCTGTAGAACACAATATATGAAAAACTCGTACTCTGGTAATGGAAATTATCACGGGACGTTTGTATAAGTATACTTATATATATACGATACCCGGTGGATAGTGAATGACTGTATGGTGAATAACAATACCTATAACTTCCATATTTTAATGAAGTAAAGAAAATTATACCAACAGATAGATACACATTAGGACAATCTTGAGGACAAGGTTTCCAAAGAAAAATTTAATTAGATTTCTGACATCGTCCAGAAACTAAAAAAAATTTACAAGTGAAAATTCGATGTCCCTTTGAATAAGAAACTAGGAATAAGATCCGCAAGTGGAATTTGAGTACCTTTCATAAAATAAAATGCCTTATAAATCTGTAACACGGATTTTTCCAACCTGCAACACATAATGAAGAGAAACATTAATATAATTTTACTTCAGAGAAAATTGCGTAAGTAAAATTTAAAACAAGGGAAAACAAAGAAAGAAGGAGATCCTGAAACTTATCTCTTTTTACAGCTATATCAGGTAATTTCCGCAGCGAAAATGAATCATAGTGGAAGATGCATTTTGCAAATCCCGTATGGAGAGGAAGTGACTGGAAATATTTTGTAGATTCGCTACTGATAGTGTCTTGGTCAAGATAACTAGTTTACTGTAGGAGTCTTCAAGTGCGAGAGGGGAAGGTGGCCTTGTGGTAACTGATGGGTTCCCTCACAGTTCAAAGAGACACCCATCATTATATTTTTTGTTCCATTCTTTTCCAAATAATATATGAGTTAGAAACGAACATAATAGAATTGGAACATATGTTTTAAATAAGTTAATTGCAAGCAATCTGGAAGTAAATGAGACCATACGAGTAATATCATTTCATTACAAAAGGAAAAAATGTGTTATAATGCGTTGAGTTTGCAATAAAGAAAATTGATAGGAGATACTTCCACAAAACTTTTAGATAAACACCTTACCGAGCTATCCTCTCCTCTATAGTTTTCAAAGGAAAAAAAGTAAAGGAACTAAGAGCACAAACAATAGGTTACCATGGAAATAATTGGATCCCTAAGTACCAACACAGTTTACCCAAAACGTATAATATATAAACCATAACTGGATATTGGCATCACCATCTTTATAATAGAACCGACTAAGAACTCATGGAGCTATGTGTCGTGTTACCAAGCTGTTTGTAGAAGTAAATGTTGAAAACACAATTGTAATAAGTTTATAATAACTTTTCGGACGAGGATTAAATCTTCTCTTAACCAGTATGAAATTTCCTTACTACAGAGTTAATTCCCACTTAACAAAAATATACATTTTTCTTTAAGCGCCACAGAGGACGTGAGATTTACCATGAGAAGTATGTTGGTAATTGATGCACTCTTGTCAATCATCTGACATGATGCAATCTATTTACAGTTTTCTTTTATGTCTCTTAGTATTCAGATATAGATTGTCTCACTAAATAATGCATGCAAAATGCATTAGTAGTTTTCTAAAATCAATTGTTGTAAGCTTTCAATCGGGAGCAACTAATTGTTTGTTCTATGAGGCTATGTATTGTTATAAAAATCAAGGTTGATCACAGTGAACGCAACATTTTTGTGCAATTACAATTCTTTCTTCTTTTTATGATATTGTGATTTAATCATTTAGTATTTAGTATATTGTTATACTATTTCATTGAATGATTATCTAGTCCATAGATAGGCCCCCATAGATCCTTCATTTGGTATGAGAGGTGGTTGTTGTTTTAGGGTAATCATGTCAAACTCTAATTCATTGCCCATTCCAGAATTTAATGGAAGTGATTATGATTATTGGTACATCAAGATGATGATGTTTTTGATAGGCAAAGATCTATGGGAGATTGTAGAAACTGGTTATGCAGAGCTAGAAGATTGGACCACTCTTAATGCAAATGATGGAGTAGCTAAGAAGGAAACTAGAAGGAAGAATGCTCAAGATTTATTTCATATTCAAATTACTCTTGATAAAAGCTTGTTTCTAAGAATTCCAGGTGCAAAGACAACAAATGATGCCTGGAAGACTCTACAAGAAGCTTACCAAGGCAGTGATCAAGTCAAAGTTGTCAGGCTACAACATTAAAAAGAGAATTTGAGAATTTGAAGATGCAAGAAGCTGAAAATGTAAGTGATTATTGTGTGAGAGTAAAATATGTTGTCAATAAGGTGGCTACTCTTGGAGAAATTGTGGACAAAGAGGTTTTTATTAAAAAAGTGTTGAGGTCTCTAACACTAAGGTGGAACCATGTTGCCATAATCATTGAAGAAAATAAGGATTTGTCTACTCTTCAGTTTGATCACCTAGTTGGATCTCTTATGTCTCATGAAGAAAGATTGATAGATTCATTTGGAGAAAGTGGCGAGAAAGATTTTTCTTAAAAATTGGAAATTACAAAGAATGAAGATGCCAACACTAGAAACAAAAGAAAGACGCAGATGCAGATTTGATCAAAGAAATATCTAGTGTTATTATTGTAAAAGGTATGGTCACATTGAAAGGGATTGTAGATTAAAAGAAGGGAATAATAACAAAGGTGTTAATTATGGTCAAGAAGGTGATGAAGCCTCTTCAAACAATTTATTTTTATCTTATGACAAATCTAAAAATGGCACTAAAGATATTTGGTATTTAAATTCAGGGTTCGCTAACCACATGTCATGAAATAAGAAGCTATTTTCTACAATCGATGAGAGCTTCAAATCCAAGATCAAGCTCACTGATGACAAAGCATTGTAGGTTGTTGCAAAAGGATCTATGGAATTCCGTACTAAAGAATTACACTCAACAATTAAAGAATAATTTATTGAGCGTTGGCCAATTATGTGAGAAATATTATAAAGTGGTTTTTGAAGATCAACAATGTACAATTTATGATAAGAATAGAGGCAATAGGGTGGTTACAGTTGTGCCTATGTCAAATAATAGGATGTTCCCATTGATGTTTGGAGAACATAACAACCATCTTGCCTATATGGCATATGAAGAAAAAAGTTGGTTGTGGCATCTAAGATATGGACATTTGAATTTTCATAGTCTGAAGCTTCTAACATCAAAAGAATTGGTTTATGGTTTTCCTAAGGTTCAATAACATAAGGATATTTGTGAAGGATGTGCTAAAGGAAAACATGCAAGAGAGAAATTTTCAAAAGGAAATGCATGGAGGGACCAATATCCACTTCACTTAGACATTTGTTCTCCTATGCAGACAAAGAGTTTGGGTAAGTTGAATCATATTTTATTAATTTTATTGATGATTACTCACGAAAGTGTTGGGTTTATTTTTTGAAGACTAAGGATGAAGCCTTTGATACATTCAAAAGGTTTAAATCCCTTGTGGAAAATGAAAGAGGTTGCAAAATCAAGTGCTCAAGGAGTGATCATGGAGGAGAATTTTGTTCAAAAGATTTTCAGAATTATTGTGATATGAATGGCATCAAAAGAAAACTCACCACTGCTTACACACCTCAACAAAATCGAGTAGCAGAGAGGAAAAATCGTCGAGTGGTGGAAATGGCAAGAAGTATGTTACAAACCAAGGGATTAAGCAATTCTTTTTGGGGTGATATATATTGTCTATAGATGTCCCACAAGTGCACTTGATATGATGACTCCATATGAAGCATGGTATGAAAAAAATCCTAATGTTAATCATTTAAGAGTCTTTGGTTGTGTAGCCTATGTCCATGTAGTTGATCAAAAGAGACAAAAGTTAGATCCAAAAAGTGAGTCATGCATTTTTGTTGGATATAGTGAACAAAGTAAGGCTTACAGGTTGTATAATCCCCTCACTAATAGCATTGTTGTGTCAAGAGATGTAATTTTTTATGAAGGGGGAGTTTATGGTCATCAAAAATGCCATGATGATATGTCTAAATCTGTTTTAGATAAGGATATTATTGATGATATTGATAATGAGAAGCCCACTAATATTTTAGTTCCAAGTTCTACAAATCCACCAAGTAGCCCCTCATCTAATTCTTCAAAGTGCAATCCCAACATCAAATTCGAATTCTGCAAGGAAGGTAAGAAGATTAAGTGACATTTATCAAAGGAGTAAAAGTCCAACACATGAAGAGAATCCAATACATGAGACAATAAATTTTTCTTTACTTTCCTAGGCTGATTTTGAACCATCATGTTTTGAAGATGCATGTATTAATGAGGTTTGGGTGCAAGAAATTCAAGAAGAGATAGATTCTATTCACAGGAATGATACGTGGGATCTTACAGAACTTCCACATGACAAGAAAAATATAGAACTTCCACATGACAAGAAAAATATTGGTACTAAATGGATCTACAAGACTAAGTACAATAGTGATGGGAATGTTGAAAGACACAAGGCAATATTAGTTGCTAAAGGATTCACATAGAGGTATGGAATTGAGTATGAATAAACTCCAAAGTGGTCCCCTTATGGTGAAATCCATCATGGGAAGACTCTTTGCGGATTGAGTTATCCTAGAAGTATGGTTAGAGAACCCATGCTTAATTGTGGCATAATGAGATGAAGGTCAGTGAATATTTTAGTGAAACTATCCTATATGGATAGTGCTTGTAATTCAATTTCTGATGGTATGTGGAATGTCACACAACTACTCATGTTTAGAGAGTTATGGCCATGTGAAGTTGGAGGACCCTCATGAGTCATCTAGAAGCCCCCAAAAGTCAATGTGTTTGCAAAATAAATTGTTTAAATAATAAAGTTAATGGATAACTCTCTAAAATAAGAAAAGTGGGATGCTACATGAAAGTATAAATAAGAGGTAAGACTCTCTCATTTTAATCACTCTTGAATATCATTGAATATCTATTTTTATGAAATGTTATTTAGGCAGGTATTATTGATAGAAAAAAATGGCAGCAGGAAAAGTGCAACAGAAAAAAGTGCGAAAGAAAAATCACGACAAACAAATCGCGGTAAAAAAAGTGAAACAAAAAATCACAGCAGAAAAAGTGCGGCAGAAAAATTGCGGCAGCAAGATGGTTGGGGTCTATTTATGAGAGATATGGCACATATTGTCTGACTTATGTTTTCTGATCTATTTTTTATCTCTTGAGATGGTATTGGATGTTCAGTATTGATACATATATCATATTTGTTGAGGGATACAATTGGTATTTTTTTATTGGTATTTGGCATATGGGTATAGGTCTTTCGATTGTGATGTGTTGCTGAAGTTGTTGGTTTAGCTTGAGACTACATAACAATGCGGTTGTGGCACATGGTTTGATGTAAGGGTTTATTTTATTTGTTTTATGGATAGAGTGATGAATATTTATGGTTATATTGATGTATGTCTTTGGTATATGGTTGAGGTACATGTTTGGTACATTGTTGATACAAGTAGTTGATGAGTTCGCACATACATGAGGTGTATAGTTGATGATGTTAGTACATCTTGATGGGTCATAGTTGAAGTGCAGTTGATGCATGGTACATGTTGGTTCAGGTTATTGGTACAACTTGTTTGGTGTAGGTTGATTGGTACAGGTTGTTATAGGTTATTGCTACAGGTTGAGAGTGACAAGTTGACAATGGAAGTGGTTGATTCAATGACAATGACCGGTTGTCTACATTTGGAATTTATATTTTAGGGTGGTTGGACGGGGCAAGGACAGGTGGTTGTAGCCACCTTTCGGTTGTATCCAGAGAACATACAGAGTTGTAGCTAGAGAATTGTCGAGTTGGAGCCTCCTTCCAGTTGCAACCAGAAAACAAAGGAATTTGGTGCTTCCAATCAATGTAATTCTTCAAGACATATACGAAAAACAATTATGTGGATTTATTCCTCTTTGGATTTCCACGTAAAAACACTAGTGTACAGTGTATGTGTGTGATTGCTCATTTTTTCATTGTTTATTTACTCTGTAACTATTGGATGATAATTTTACATTGATATAACACTTGCATTTTTGGTGAAAAGGGATTAAATTGTTCTATTACTTATTCACCCCCCTCTCATTAATCCAACATTGGTATCAGAGAAAGTTCCTTCAGAAATCAGTTTAACCACTGAAAGGTATATCATGGAGAGAAACAACATATATAAAAATGTAATACCATAGTTTGATGGACATAAGTATGCATTTTGGAGCATAAGGATGAAAACATATATACAAGCATAGGGATTTGAAATTTGAAGATCAATTGTAGATGGATACACAACACCAACAGTTAAATCGACAAATGACAAAGAAATAAAAATCGGTCAAAATAACTCCAAAGCCACTAATGCACTTTTGAATTATCTTGGAGAATCGGTATTCACCAAAGTTGCACATTGTAAATCCACTAAAGAGATTTGGGACAACCTTCAAAATATTTATGAAGGAGATTCAAAAGTCAAAGAAGAAAAGCTTCAAACATACAAAGGTCAGTCCGAACAACTAAAGATGAAGGAATATTAGAATATTGCAGCTTACTTTTTACGAGTCTACGAAACAGTAAATGAAATCATGGGATTGGGATAAAAAATCAAAGAATCTGTAATTGTTCAAAAGGTACTAAGATCTCTTCATATGAGATTTGACCCTAAGATATCAACAATAGAAGAAAGAGGATATATGAACTCGGTAAGCATGGATGAATTACATGGAATATTCATAGCATATGAAATGAGAAATGAACAGGAAAATATAGATATAAAACAAGCATCCTTCAAAGCCTACAAAAATTCAAATCAAAAGGGAAAGCAAAAAGAAAAAGAACATAGTAGCAACAATGATGTCTTAGAAGATGATGAAGAACAAGGGAACCAACGGCGAGTATAGAGGTAAGCTTCCTTTGATTTTTTTTAAATGTGACAGTATTGGTGATTTTTCTAACAAATGTCCTCATAAGAAAAAGAGAAATGATGAAGTTTACTCAAATAGTAAACAAACATATAAAGGAAAAAGAACCACAAATAAATCTTTCAAGAAAAACCTATGCACCAAAGAAGACATCTCATCATCAGATGAAGATGAAGCCAGTGACAGTGAGATGGAAAGATTTATATTCATGGTAGTAGAAGACTCTGAAGAAGAATATGAAGAGGCCAAAGAAGAATATGAAGAATCCAACGAAGAATATGAAGAGGCAGAAGTTGACTACCGAGAAGAATTCATGTGTGACATAAAAGTTATCAGAAGAGAAAAAAATAAAAACAAGAAACTACAAGATGAACTAGATAAGAAACAAGACACTCATTAACTAGAACAAATGATCACAAATTTGAAGGTTCAAATAAAAGAAGATAAAAGAATTGAAGAATCACTCAAAGAACAACTAGAATAAAAAGACAGGATCATTGGAAATTTGGAAGCACAGATTTTCACATTAAGAAAGGATATTCAAAAGAAAAATATGCATAATAGCTCAAATTTTTTCGATGACATTATTAGCACTCAAAAACCTTGTCATGACAAGTTGGGACTTTGATACAATCAAACAGAAAAGGGATCGATCTCCAAAACATCAGAGCAACAAACATGTCCAAAAAGCTATGTAGAAACAATCAAATGGGATGGAAATATCTACAAGTAATATTAAAGGACACTCTTCCATTGAGAAGATTCATATTTTAGAATCAACAACCGACAGACATGCCTCAGGAAGAAGAAGAATTCATAACAACACCTCCTTGTAGAAGATCTTCAACTCCCAGGTATCAAACTATATTTTTTGGTTTGTGTTATGCATGTAATAATTTTGGACATAGACCTTCAAATTGCAAAGCTAACAAAAAGAACATAAACAACTTTGAAAGTCATACACAAAATGGTTATCCAAGAAGGCCTAGTGAAACACAGAGAAGAAGTTCCAATAGGTTTGAATCTTTGAGAACTAAAGTGGAATGTTACAAATGTAACAAATTTGGACAAATGGACAAAGATTATAGAATGATAGTCCCTCCTACAGAACCACAACAGAATAAAAACAATCACATACATGAAACTTAGAAAAGGACATGGATAAGAAAGAAGAATCAATATAGAATTGAAGAATGCACAGTCACTCTACAAGTTAAGAAGAAGAAATGTGGTTGGTATGTTGATAGTGGTTGTTCAAAACACATGAAAGTTGATAGGGATAGGTTTCTTACATTAAGAAAGAAAAGAGATGGATCAGTCTCCTTCATAAATGATGATTCAGCTAAAATCATTGGAAAAGGCACAGTTAGAATTGGGAAGAAGAATACCAAGGAAGAAAATGTTCTACTAATAAAAGATGTGAAACATAATCTTCTAAGTGTGAGTCAAATGTGTGACCAAGGTCTTAAAGTTACTTTTGATTCACAAAAGTGTGAGATAAGAAAAGAAGGTTCACGAAAATGGATTGCTACAACTACGAGAACTCCAAGCAACATATATGTGTTAAATAAAATTGGAAATGAAAAGTGTTGTCTAGGAAATGAAGATGACAGTTGGCTATGGAACATAATAATGGGTCACATACATTTTGATAACATTGTCAAAGTCACCAAAAGAGAAGAAATCAGAGAAATGTCCCAGATCACGAAATCAACCAACACTTTATACAAGCATTGTCAACAAGGAAACAAAAAAAAATAGGTTCAAATCAAAGGAATATTCAATGACAAGACCACTGGAAATTGTGCTTATTGGTCTAGTTGGAATAACTACAACAATGGGTTTAAAAGGTGAGAAATACTTTATGCTATTACTTGATGATTATACAATAATGACTACAACTTTCTTTCTCAAGAATAAGTTAGAAGCTTTTGAAAAATTCAAGATCTACAAGGAAATGGTTGAAAATGAAATTGATTCAAAAATCAAATGCTTGAGATATGATAATGGAGGAGAGTTCACATCAAAATAATTTATGGACTACTGCAATAGTCATGGAATAAAAATACAATTCTTCATTGCTATGACACCTCAACACAATGGAGTTGTTGAAAGAAAGAACATGACAGTACATGAAATGGCTTGAACAATGCTAATGGATTCCAAATTAATAGATATTTTTTGGACATAGGAAGTGCATACAAAAGTTCACATTCAAAACAGAGTAATGATCAGAAACAACACTGACAAAACTCCCTACTGGAAAGGAAGACCAACAAATGTGAAGCACTTCAGAGTTTTTGGAAGCAAATGCTACATCAAAAGAAAAGATATAAAAATGAGAAAGTTTGACTCTTGTGTGGACAAATGAGTACTTGTTGGTTACTCAAGTACAAGGAAAGCATACAAGTGTTACAACCTGAGACTAAACAAAGATGTGGAAAGCATCAATGTAACAATTCATGAAACAGGTAGACATGAATTAAAGGAAGAAGAAAATGAATCAATGGAACAACTTTCTGAAGAAGAAACAAAAGATAAAAAAGAAGGGTAAGAAGCCCCATATGGAAATATACATTTTCCATTGATGGAAAAGGGGGAGAGATTTATCATATGCAGAAGACATATGCATGATTCGAGGGGGATCAAAGGTCACAGAGATGCAAAGGATAGAGGCATGGTTCCAGGGAGAGAATTAGTGATATGACTTCAATATTGGATGACATGATTTCAGTATTACATCATATTGTTTCCAACAATTCCAAAGGAGGATATTGTTGATTAAGGTTGGGTGTCATTGATGTCAACCCTTGAAGAAAATCTAGTAGAAAATTTTGGTAGCACAAAGGTTTGGGTAATGGACCCAATTTTGTTTGATGTAAAGATGACTCATTATTGTCTTGTCATTGCTGATAATAAGTAAAAATGGATGAAATCCAAAGTGGTCCCCTTATGATGAAAGCCCTCACGGGAAGACACTTTGTGGATTGAGTTATCCTAGAAGTATGGTTAGAGAACCCATGCTTAATTGTTGAATAATGAGATGAAGGTCAATGAATTTGTGAATGAAACTATCCTATATGGATAGTCTTTCTCATGTCATTTACGGTGGTATGTGGAACGTCACATAACTTCTCATGGTTAGAGATTTATGGCCATGTGAAGTTGGAGGAACCTCATGAGTCATCTAGAATTCCCAAAAATTCAAAGTGTTTGCAAAAGAAATTGTTTAAATAATAAAGTTAATAGAGATCTCCCTAAAATAAGGAAAGTGGGATGTTACATGAAAGTATAAATAAGAGGCAAGGCACTCTCATTTTAATCACAATTGAATATCATTGAATATCTGTTTTTGTGAAAGTTTATTTGGGCAGGTATTATTGATAGAGAAAAATAGGAGCAAAAAAAGTGTGGTAGAAAAAGTGCAATAGAAAAAGTGTGACAAAAAAATTGCGGCAACAACATGGTTGGTGTTTATTTATGAGAGATATGGCACATCTTGTTTGAGGTATGTTTTTTGAGCTATGTTTTATCTCTTGAGATTGTATTGGATGCTCAATATTGTTGAATATATCATATTTGTTGAGGGATACAATTGGTATTTTTTTGTTGGTATTTGGCATATGGGTATTTCTCTTTCAGTTGTGATGTGTTGCTGAAGTTGTTGGTTTAGCTTGAGGCTACATAACAGTGAGGTTATGGCACATGGTTTGATGTAAGGGTTTATGTTATTTGGTTTATGGATAGAGTGATGAATTTTTATGGTTATATTGGTGTATGTCTTTGGTATATGGTTGAGGTACATGTTGGGTACATTGTTGAGACAAGTAGTTGATGAGTTGGCACATACATGAGGTGTATATTTGATGATGTTGGTACATATTGATGAGTCATAGTTGATGTGCAGTTGATGCATGGTACATGTTGGTTCAGGTTATTGGTACAAGTTGTTTGGTGTAGGTTGATTGGTACAGGTTGTTTCATGTTATTGTTACAGGTTGATAGCGACAGGTTGACAGTGGTAGTGGTTGATTCAGTGACAGTGACAGGTTTTCTACATTTGGCATTTATATTTCAGGGCGGTTGGACGAGGCAAGGACAAGTGGTTGTAGCCACCTTCCGGTTGTAGCTGGAGAACACGGGGGGTTGTAGCCTCCTTCTGGTTGTCACGAGAGAATTGGGGAGTTGGAGCTTCCCTTAATTAGTATCCTGAAAAATTAGCGGGTCGGAGCCTCCTTCCAATTGCTGCTGGAAAACAAAGGAAGTTGGTGCTTGCAATAAATGTAATTCTTCAAGACATATCAGAAAAAACATTCTCTAGTTTTCTCTCACTTTGCGTTTCCACATAAAAACACTGGTGTACTATGTATGTGTGTGATTGTTGATTTGTTCATTGTTTATTTACTCTGTAACTATTGGATGATAATACTACATTGATATAACACTTGCATTTTTGGTGAAAAAATATTAAATTGTTCTATTATTGATTCACCTCCCCTCTCAGTAATCCAACAAATCCAACTCTTGAATTGCTGAATAATTACTGAGATAAAGTAAGTGACATAACATCATGTATAAGTTCTCTACTTTACCCTATAATATCCATAGCTATATTTATATTTATAAGGTACAAAATGACAAAGTCCTTTCATAATTTCAACCTAACTATTTTTTTTAATGTAAAACTTCGTATGCTGCATATGGTATGATAGTTGTAGGTTACAACACTTAGGCCGAAGGGAATAACGAGGAAATGTTATTTTCAATTGAAAATCTGATAAACAATTTTTTTTTATTTGTTACAAATAGATTGTGTCAAAAATTTTGTAACTATGTCAACATAGAATGCAGAAGAAGGGAGACTTGAAGGTATTAATAATCAAGAAACACCTAGAAACCCAAAACATCACAGTGAGAGTAGTTCAATGACCGAAGTATTGGAAATGTTTAGGAATCTTATCGTGGAATTACTAGTATTCAAAGTTGATAATGAAAAACTAAAGAAAGCATAGGAAAATCAAGAAGAAATAAATGAGATGTTGTTACAAAGCATAGAAATGAAAAAGATCCCAAAGGATAATGAAGTGGATGAGGAAGTTAATACAAATTCCACAAAGGATTGTATCCATGCAACAGAAAAAGAAAACAACTCTTCTAACGACACGCATACGATGGAAAACAAAACATCTACAATAACTAAAAGAAAACAGATGGACAATTTAGATGGAGAATTTAAGAAAATTAAACCTTCAATATTTGATGGTGAGTCCAGAACCGGTGAAGAGGCAAAAAATTAGCTACTTGACTTAAATAATTACTTCCAGATTTATAGTTACTCTTATAATATTAAAGTAGGGATGGTTATTTACAATCTTAAAGGTAAATCTAGTATATAGTGGAAAGACTTAAAACTAGCCAAAGGACTAAAGGAAAAGAAAATGGAATGGGAATATTTTAACAAATACTTTAAGAAACAATAGTTATTTGAAATTTATTATGAGAGAAAAATCAAAGAGTTCTATGAGTTGAAGTTAGGATAGATTTCCATGGAGGATATAATTACTAAGTTTCTAGAATTGTTGAGGTTTGTGACTTATATTAAAGATGAAAAGGTAAAATTTCAAAGGTTTCTAAGTTAGATATCATTTTCAGGATTAACTGCGTAGTGTAAGTCATTAATTTATGACCCATATCCATGAGTATTAGTTGCAAACAACCAATAATGCTCATGATTTGAATAGTCCACTTAGCACTCATTGCATTGGGTGATGCTCACAGGGGTGAAGAAATGGGATTGAAACCACCAAAATTAATCGCATATCATCAATCATCACTTACGGGGCTTTCACCCAGTAACTAGGACTTCCCAGGTGGTTACCCATCCCAAGACGCCTCTGGCTCAGACATGCTTAACTCTGGAGTTTTCCCCACAATCAAGCCCACTTATCCTGCTACCCCATTTTAAAAACCTTAACAAGTATTGTGCCTTATGAACTATCCAGTTAGAGCTCCCTTCACTCTTATTATTTAAGCATAGAGGGACTTTCACAGTGAAACATATTAGATATCATTTACAGGATTAACTGTGTAGTGTAATTCATTAATCTATGACTCGTATCCATGAGTATTAGTCGCAACTAATCAATAATTATCATGATTTGAATAGTCCAGTTAGCACTCATTGCATCGGGTGATACTCACAGCGGTGAAGAAATGGGATTAAAACCAACGAAATTAATCGCATAGAATCAATCATCACTTCCAGGGCTTGCACCTGGTAACTACGACTTCCCAGGTGGTCACCCATCCTAAGATGCCTATGGCTCAAGCACGCTTAACTCTGGAGTTTTCCCCACAAACAAGCCCACTTAGCTTGCTACCCCATTTGCAAAACCTTAGCAAGATAGTTCATAAGGAACAATACTTTCTAAGGTTTTTCAAATGGGGTAGCAAGCTAAGTGGGCTTGATTATGGGGAAAACTCCACACTTAAGCATGCTTGATCTAGAGGCATATTGGGACGGGTGACCACCTCGAAAGTCTTGGTTACCGGGTGCAAGCCTTGAAAGTGATGATTGATGCTATGCGATTAATTTCTCTAGTTTGAATCCCATTTCTTCACCCCTGTTAGCATCACCCGATGCAATGAATGCTATGTTGGCTATTCAAATCATGATAATTATTGGTCAGTCGTGACTAATACTCTTGGATATGGGTCATAGATTAATGAATTACACTACACAATTAATCCCAAAAATGATATCTAATATGTTGCAATGTGAAATCCCCTCTATGCTTAAATAATAAGAGTGAAGGGGGCTCTAACTTGATAGTTCATAAGGCACAGTACTTGTTAAGATTTTGCAAATGGGGTAGCAAGCTAAGTGGGCTTGATTGTGGGAAAGACTCTAGAGTTAAGCGTGCTTAAGCCAAAAGCGTCTTGGGATGGGTGACCACCAGGGAAGTCCTAGTTACCAGGTGCAAGCCCCAGAAGTGATGATTGATGCTATGTAATTAATTGCGTTGGTTTCAATCCCATTTCTTCACCCTGATGAGCATCACCCGATGCAATGAGTGCTAAGTGGACTATTCAAATCATGAGAATTATTGGTCAGTTGCGACTAATAATCATGGATATAGGTCATAGATTAATGACTTATACTATGCAGTTAATCCCGAAAATGATATCTAATATGTTGCATTGCAAAAGCCCCTCTATGCTTAAATAATAAGAGTGAAGGGAGCTCTAACTGGATAGTTCATAAAGCACAATAATTGTTAAGGTTTTTCAAATGGGGTAGGAAGCTAAGTGGGCTTGATTGTGGGGAAAACACCACAGTTAATCTCACTTGAGCCAGAGGCATCCTCGGATGGGTGACCACCTAGAAAATCCTGGTTATTGAGTGCAAGACCCAGAAGTAATGATTGATCCTATGTGATTAATTTCATTGGTTTCAATCCCATTTCTTCACCCCTATGAGCATCACCTGAAGAAATGAGTGCTACGTGTACTATTAAAATCATGAGAATTATTGGTCAATTGCAACTAATACTCATCGATATGTGTCATAGATTAATTACTTACACTACGCAGTTAATCCCAAAAATGATATCTAATATGTTGCACTGTGAAAGCCCCTCTATGCTTGAATAATACGAGTGAAGGGAGCTCTAACTCGATAGTTCATAAGGCACAATACTTGCTAAGGTTTTGCAAATGGGATAGCAAGGTAAGTGGGCTTGATTGTGGGGAAAACTACAGAGTTAAGCACACTTGAGCTAGAGGCGTCTTGGGATGGGTGACCACCTAGGAAGTCCTGGTTACCTGGTGCAAGCCATGGAAGTGATGATTGAAGCTATGTGATTAATTTCGTTAGTTTCAATCCCATTTCTTCACCCGTGTGAGCATCACTCGATGCAGTGACTTCTAAGTGGACTATTCAAATCATGAGAATTATTGGTCAGTTGTGACTAATACTCATGGATATGGGTCATATATTAATGACTTACACTACGCAGATAATCCCAAAAATGATATCTATTATGTTGCACTGTGAAAGCCCCTCTATGCTTAAATAATAAGAGTGAAGGGAGCTCTAACTAGATAGTTCATAAGGCACAATACTTGCTAAGGTTTTGCAAATGGGGTAGCAAGATAAGTGGGCTTGATTGTGGGGAAAAATCCATAGTTAAGCGTGCTTGAGCCAGAGGCGTCTTGGGATGGGTGACCACCTCAGAAGTCTTGGTTACCGGGTGCAATCCCCAGAAGTGATGATTGATGCTATGCAATTAATTTCGTTGGTTTCAATCCCATTTCTTCACCCCTATGAGCATCACTCAATGCAATGAGTGTTGAATGGTCTATTCAAATCATGAGAATTATTGGTCAGTTGTGACTAATACTCATGGATATGGGTCATAGATTAATGACTTACACTATGTAGTTAATCCCGAAAATGATATCTAATATGTTGCATTGTGAAATCCCCTCGAGGTTTATAAGTTGTTTACCTCATTCATATAAGGACATAATAGTGTCTGATAACAAAAAGAAGTGAATGATTTACTGCAAAAATCAAGAATATGCTATGATCAATACAAACAATAATCTAAAAATCCAAAATCATGGAGAGAAAAGAAGCAAGAGAATCTCAATCAAAGGAAAAAGAGTTTTAAACCAACCACATTTCGAAACATGTTTAAAGGACATAAAGAACATAAATCCTATAGAAACTCACCACAAGTGTAGGGAATCAAGGGAGTTGATTTGGGATTTAAGAAAAAAAATGATAATCCTAGAGAACCATTGAAATGTTGGGGATGTGGCGAACCAAATTTCTTATGAATCTTCCCTTATAGATATCTTGCAAAAAGGACTATTCAGATCATGCAAGAAGCTTTGGAAGTTGGAGATATTGGAAACATTATTCATAGAATCAACACAACTTTGGATTTAAAACACACAGATCATCAATCCACTATCGTGTAGATTGAAGGTAAAGTTCATGACAAAAAAGTATTTATTTTAATATATCGAGGAGCTAGTTTAAGTTATGTTACCCCAACTTTGGTAGACTCAAACAACTTGAAAAAGGTAAAGCATACTAAACCCTCGTTAGTGCAATTAGCAATAGGAAAAAAAATAAAGGTAACATAACTCTTTCATGATTGTGAGTCGAATATAGGTGGTCATGATACAAAGATAAACTTGAATGTATTACCTTTAGGATGACATGACATACTTATCGAAATGGACTGGTTACAACAACATAAATTTGTACTAAACTATTATGAAAAATCGTTTGTATACAAAAATGAAAGCAAAATATCAAGAACAATGCAAGGAATTAGTAAGACAATTTCTATTAGAGAAATATCAACAATGCAATTTAAAAAGTGCATTAGAAAAGTTTGTAAAATATATGTTATCCAAGTAACAAGTCTACTAGAGAAAGAAAACAAACCAAGTTTAGAAGAATATGCAGTTCTTTCGGGATTTGATGATGTATTCGCAGAAGAAATACTAGAATTACCTCTAAGGAGAGAAATATATTTCTCTATTGATCTACTATGTGGATCTGCACTAGCGTTAGAGGCACCTTACAAGATGAGTGTCTGTGAGTTAACAAAATTAAAAATTCAACTACAGGAACTGTTAGATAAAGGATACATCAAAACAAGTGTCTCACCATGGGGAGCACCGATATTATTTGTCAAAACAAAATATGGAACACTACGATTATGTATTGACTATTGACAACTGAATAAAATGACGATTAAAAATAAGTACCCTCTACCCAAGATTAATGACTTATTTGATCAGTTCAGAAGAGCCAAAATATTCTCTAAACTAGATTTAAGATATGGTTATCATCAAATTAGAATTAAATATGAAGACGTAAATACAAAAACTTTTAGGACATATTATGGACATAATGAATTTTTATTAATCCCATTTGGACTTACTAACACACTGACAACATCTATGTGTTTAATGAATATTATATTCAACCAATGCTTGGATAAATTTGTATTGATATTTATTGACGATATATTAATCTATTCACAGTATGAGGACGAACACAAACACCATTTGAAAATAGTACTATAGACTCCAAGAGAGCATAAATTATATACTAAGTTTGATAAATGAGACTTTTATTAAAGAAAGATACAATATTTAGGGGGCATGTAATATCAGAGGATGGTATTGGAGTAGACCATGAAAAGATTAAATTTGTTATGGAATGGCCTATACCTAAGAACATAGTGGAAATGTGATCATTCATGGGCATTATCAGTTATTGTTGGAGGTTTATTGAACGATTTTCCAAAATTGCATACCCTATTACATCACTACAGAAAAAAGGGAACAAACTTCATTTGGTCTCAAAAATGTTAGGACAATTTTGATCAATTGAAAGGATTATTAACTGCAACGCCAATCCTTAAAGTCATTGATCCTTATAAATACTTTACAGTTTCTGTAGATGCAAGTAAAGAAGGATTAGGAGGAGTATTTTTATAGGATAAACACATAATTTGTTACGAATCTCGCAAGTTAAAGGAACATGAAAGAAACTATGTAACTCATGATTGAGAGTTAGAAGTTGTAATTCATGCAGTAAAAATGTGGCCTAATTACTTATTGGGAAGGAAATTCCTATTATTAAGAGATAACAAGGATGTAAAACATATGTTTAGTCAACAGGATCTCAATGCATGATAGGAAAGGTGGTTATCCTTTCTAAGCAAGTTTGATTTCCAAGTGTGACACATCAAAAGAAAGGATAATAAATTTACAGATGCACTAAGTCGGAGAACAAATAAATTATATGAAGTTAATATAAACTAAACATAAACTGATATTTATTACAAAATTAAATATGCAAGCAAAAATGATGCAAAATACATCAAAACAACAAATCAATTGTAGAAAAATGAAGGGAACTTAAATAATATAGATTTAAGTATTGACAAAATATACTACTAAATTTGAAAAATATGATTTATGTACCAAATTTTGCTGATTTGAAGTTAATAATCCATAATGATTTGCATAAAAATCCCTATTTTGGTTGTCTAGGATATCAAAAAATGATAACAACTTTGAGAAAACAATTTTACCATCCTAATATGAAATCTGAAACAAATGAATAATTATCGAACTGCTTATATTCTCAATAGGTAAAAGATGAACATGAACATCCAAGAGGGTTATTACATCCTTTACCCATACCAAAATAGAAATGGTAAATTATTTTGATAGATTTCATTACTGTTTTTCCTAAACACAAAGACAAAATGATTCTATCATGGTAATAGTTGATAAATTGAGTAAGTTTGTTGACTTCATACCTGTGAAATCTACCTAGAAATCTATTAATATATCTATTTTTTTTATGAAAGCAATATTTAGATTGCATGGAATTCCTAAAATGGCAATTTCAGATAGAGATGTCAAATTTACATCAAATGTTTTGAAAGAATTGTTTGTCGGTTTGAGAATTAATCTAAATTTCAGTACAAGCTACCATCAACAAATATATGGTAAAATGAAGTGTACAAATAAGATTATCGAATATATGTTATGAATGTACATAACAACAAAACCAACTAAATGGGAAGAGTAACTACACTTAGTCAAATTCGCATACAATAATGGTTACCAAGCCTTGCCAAAAAAAGTGTCCGTTCGAAGTTTTATATGGTATAAAATGCACAACTCCGATCAATTCAGATATTTCAATCTAAATAATAATGGTTGGTCCACAAATGCTCCAAACAATGGAATGAATGGTTAAAAATGTGCAACAGAATTTAAAGGTTGTGTAAGATCGAAAAAAATCTACGCAGATAAGAAAAGATGACATCGAGCATTTAATGTTGCAGAACATGTGCATCTTAAAGTCAAAGATAGAAACAAATCACTAAATCTAGGGAATTGTTCCATGTTGGAACCAAGGTTTTTTGTTCCATTCGAATTCTTAACTCAATTTGGACCAGTAGCATATCAACTAGCGCTCCCTACTAATTTAAAAATTCATAACATTTTTTATGTTTCATTATTACAAAAATATATTCATGGTACTACTCACATCATTTATTGGAACATTGGAACCTCTATGCATTCTAGACATGAAAGAAACAATACTTTAGAAAAAATCCATTGCCTAGGTAAAAGTGCAATGGAAGCACTTTATCTATGAGGAGGCTACTTGGGAGATGGAAGATAAAATGATGAAATCATATCCAATTATGTTCCAAGTGATGACTTGAAGGAAAGACTAACATTGAGGATAATTTTATACTTAAGGGGGAGAGGATGTGATATCTTCAAGTATTAAAACATTTTTTTAATTTTTTTTTAATTAATTTCCATTTATGGAAATTCCTACATGGTATAACTAAGACATTTAACTATTATATTTTTTATTGTTGAGCAATAATTTGACTTTCCAACTATCTTATTTGATGGAAATATGTATGAGATATAAATTTTTAATATATTTAATGAAAGAAACAAATGGAATAGACGGGTTAAAAATAGTTGAATATGACTCCATGAGTGGGTAACATGTTCGAGTTAACTCATAGATGATTTTTACAAGTGTCATAAGTGGATTTATGTCACGGGAAGCCCCTAAAGATCCAACATTTTTAAAGATGCAAATTTCCAAGGAGGGAAATGGATTGAAGAAAATCCCTAGGGAAAGGAAAAAAACATATACAACATATTTGGGAGGCACAATGTTTCTTAGTATGTTGTGGAAATGAATATGTTTTGTGTGAGCACTAATGGTGTCAGGAAAATGATTTTCTGAACTGTACAGAAGGATAGTGGCTAAGGAGTGAAGCTTTGTTTTCCCTTATAGACTCATGGTTAGGCTAGTGGGTGATCATGACAAGTAGGCTTGGTTGTTCTGCAAATATGGTTGGGTGGAACATGGATGTTCCATTTGTTTCCATCTTAACTGTTACATATATGCATTTTATTTGATGAATTCTTATTCATGATGGATCATTGATTTACATTTAACTTAAAAATCATATTTATATAGATGTATGTGTACTATATAAGTTAAATGTGTATCTTCACTATAGTGAAAAACCTATGGATGTTCAACTGATAGAAATGAATTTTGGGGAATAATACTAAGCCACCATGCTCAACTAGTGAGAGAGCCTATATCCCATAACCTATGTTGAAATGTTGTAACTTTGAAGAATATTATATTTATTATTGATTTATTATATTATATATCAATCCTCTTTTGTGGATTGATCATGTTGGGATTTGTATTTGACCAAATTCCCTTTTGCGGATTGGTCAAACCCTAATTAAATGTTGTTAATTAAGAAGTTGGCCCCTACGGATAATTAAACTGGTTTTAACCACTAATTGAAGAAGTCATCCCAACTTGGTGAAGAGACACAACCCTAGTGTTTATCATCTAGTAAAAATAAGAGAGAATGACACCTCATTCTTACACTCACTTAAGTCACTCATCTAGTGTGCAGGATTGAAGGAAGATGGAGTTGCTAGTTGCAGGGAGAAGGAAAAGATAGAGAAGCACATTGCCCAGTGTTGGATATTCTCTTATGTTTGGTTTATTATGTTGGCATTGTGTTGGAAATCTATATTAAGGAATTTTTTGTTGGGTTTTCTCCCCCATGAGGGTTTCCTAGGATAAATGTTGTGTACCTTGTGATTGTGTATCTTTCAGTGATCCTGCTTATGCTATTATTGTCTATTAAATTGAGAAGAACTTAATAGTTTTTCTAAACTTAACATGGTATCATAGCTTGACTGAATAGAGAACATTTCACTCGGTAACCAAAAATGTCATTGTTGTTGTACAAGAAAATTAGGTCTTTGTATTGAAAGATAATTTCAACCTAAAAACTATCTAGGGAAGTGTGCCCTAGCCTAGAAAACTCATTGGCACCTTGAGTGCACCATTACAATGGCTAGAGCTTGTGGAAAGTGAAACCCTAGTTTTCGGCGCGTACCAAAAAATGAGAAAACCCAGAAACTAGGAAACCAGAACCAATACCTGAAGTACTAGTCCAAAATGGCACAGGTCAAGTTTTAAGGGGTAAAACTTGAAATTTTCGAAATCAGACTGCTCTAGCCTACTCAACTCATCCTAGTGCATCTAGTCCCTAGATCATAATTCCAAAATCTTACACTTGAAAAACTAGGGTTTCCTCATTAAACCTTGAGTTAATGTTGCAGCTGCAGTATCGGTTATAGTTGCAGTGCCAGTTCCTTCATGCCATTTGCAACACCAGCTGCAGTTCCAGTTGCAATGAAAGTTTTTGTGAAGTGTTGGGTCTTTTTTTCTAGTGCACCTTACACTACCAAGATATTATTAGAGTTATGTACTTACATATGTTTAAAATGCATTATTATTCTAAAGGGTACTTGTAGGAGAAGGGAAATTTTGTCATAGATCTAGAAGGATCTCAAATCCAACACATTCAGAGGAATAATGCACCTAAGGATTAATTATTTTATATACATCTATTTGTTATGACATTAAATTGACATCTAGGTTGTATGTTGAAGTTATGACCATCATACTAACCATTGGTCAAAATTGAATTCAAAGTATTATATTGATATTAGAGTTTATTCTCTAACTTAGACTTCTGTAAAGATAACATATTGTCTTAGTACATAGCATGGGTTGAAGAAAACACTTGTCAGCTTGAGTGAAGGAGACTTGAAAGAAATGAAACAAACACATTCTTCAGGACAAGACTCCAGGTTCAAGGTTTGATTGATTAAGTTGATAAGATTCAAAGTTGCACATGACAAGTTGATAACTACCTCATTACAAGTAAACACTATAGTTGAGGTAGCATTCTTTGAAAAGTATGATTTATGCAGGAGCATCTCAAGCAAGCAAGCGTGGAGACAACGGATAGCTGGAAAAGCGCCCAACACAAATTTTTAAAATGTCTTAAAGTATTAATGAAGACATTAAGAAGGAGCACCCTTGTATAATGTAAACAGACCTTATTGTGTATTGGGTTTCAGAGATTTGAGAGAGAGGCGCTTGACCTACGGATTCGTAAAAGTGCGAAATCCGATCTCCTAAGTGCAAAGAGGGTATCCCACGAGAATTTGTTGTGGGTGCAGATTTTCCGAAAGGAAAATAGAAGAGCCGTTTTAGATTTCTTCGGTTCAGCGAAGGGAGAAAGATCATGTTGGCGTGGACCTTCCAACCTGCAGGTTGAGGAGGGTGGCTGCATCATCATTTTGGTATTAGAGCTTAAAAAGGTTCTTTGATTTTGGTAGCAGAGAAAAGGAGAATTCACCATGCCACCTAGGAGAAGGCACAGACAAACACCCGATCCACCAAAGGATAGGGAAATGTCAAGAAGAAGAGGTAGGCAGACGACTGATCCATCCATGGAAAGAGAAATGCATGATTTACGCGCCCGACTCAAGGACATGGAGACAACACAAAGGCTCACACTCAGTGTTGGGGATCTTAGTGATTCTGGAAGTGAAATTGAGGCTAAACATGAAGAAGAAGTTGCAGCAGAAGATGCAGCAAATGAATGTTTTATTAGAGCTATTGCAAGAATGGGTGTAAGAGAAAAAATGGATATTCCAGTTTATGAGGGAAATCTGGATGCATAGGAGCTTCTAGACTGGATTAGAGCTCTAGACACATACTTTGACTATGAATATGTCGAAGAGGACAAGAATGTCAAGCATGTTTTCACAAGATTGAAGGGACATGCAACATTGTGGTGGGATGAACTACAAACTGACAGATGCTGCAAAGACAAGCAGAAGATCAAGAGATGGGACAAAATGATCATGAAGATGAAAGAAAAATTCATCCCCAGAGATTATCAAATTACTTTGTTTCGAAGAATGCAGAACCTGAGACAGAAGCTGATGACAGTGAAAGAATACACTGAATAATTCTACAAGTTGAACATCAGGGCAGGTCATCTGGAAAGGGATGATGAGAAAGTTGCCAGATACATGAATGGCCTAAGATATGACATCCAGGATGAGATGAGAATGGTAACCATCCAAACAGTGGAAGATGTTTATCAGATGACTCTAAAAGCTGAAGAGAAGCTGAGTCGAAAGCAGGGTCAAAGAGGCCGAGGCAGAAGTCATCCCAGAGGCAAATCAGTTTCCCAGGACAAATATCAGAAACCAAAGGATGACTGGAAGAAACCTCAGACTCGAATTGAGAGAGGTGGAAGCTCACAACGAGGGAAATATGTTGAACAGAGAGGGAAACATATTGAGTAGAGAGGATATTATGCTGACAATAATACTTTTCCTCGTACTAGAGGAAGAGGAAGAGGAAGAGGTGGAGTAATAACATGCTTCACATGAGGCAAGAATGGGCACAAGTATTACGAGTATCCAGATAAAAGGAAAGAAGGAGGAGAAACTCACATCGTCAAAGCATAGAGGTGAGATGTTGAGGTGGAAGATCGTTCATGATGCGAAAAGTCCTTTTGACACCAGAGAAGGAGGTGGAGAGTTCATTCCAAAGAACCAGACTTTTCTGGACTACTTGCAAAACCAAGGATAGGGTATGCAAGGTCATTGTGGATAGTGGTAGCATAGATAATCTCATTTCTACAGAGATGGTAGAAAAGCTGGAGCTGGAGACGATTGATCATCCAAGCCCATACAGAGTTTCGTGGCTACAAAAAGGGCATCAGGTAACTGTCACTAAACAATGTTTAGTTGAATTTAAGATAGGAGGATATACGGATAAGATATTATGTGATGCCATTCCCATGGATGTTTGTCATCTATTGCTAGGTAGACCATGGAAATATGACAGGAATGTGATTCATGATGGGAGAATGAACACATACACCCTAGGGAAGAATGGGAGAACTCACATGTTGCTTCCAATCAAGGATAAGGAGGTGAACCTGGAAGTAAGAAACATTGTACTTCTCATGAGTGGGAAGGAACTTCTTATAGAGCTTAAGAAGAAGGAGGATCCACAGTTCATTGTGGTCAGGAAACCGAAGATTGTTTTGACTAGCACAAGAGTGGACGATTTACCAGAAGAGGTTCAGGAACTGCTGGAAGAGTTCCTTGACATAGTAGTGGATGAACTACCTCGTCCATTGCCACTGATCACAAGTGTGAGGCATCACATTGATCTCATACAAGGAGCCAATTTTACAAACAAATCCGCATACATATTGATGCCGTAAGAGAATGAAGAGGTTAAAAGACAAGTCCAGGATTTGTTGGACAAAGGGTTGGTCAGAGAAATCTTGAGTCTCTGTGTTGTTCCAATAGTACTCAGTCCAAAGAAAGACTGAGGATGGAGGATGTGTACTGACTCGAGGGTGATCAACAAGATAACCATCAGGTACAAGTTTCCATTGCCAAGGATGGATGATCTGATGGATTTCTTGAGTGGAGCAAAGTATTTTTCAAAGATTGATTTGAAAAGTGGTTATCATCAAATCCACATGAGAGAAGGTGATGAGTGGAAGACAGCATTCAAAACCAATGAAGGGTTGTATGAATGGCTTGTTATGCCATTTGGCTTAACAAACGCATCAAGTACCTTCATGAGGTTGATGAACGAAGTCCTGAGGGAGTTCATCGGAAAATTTGTTATCGTATATCTGGATGACATATTGGTTTTCAGTAAAATAGTGGCAGAGCATTTGAAGCATTTGGTTACAGTGATGCAGAGGTTACAACAGGAGAAGTTGTTGATAAACATGAAGAAATCCTCATTCATGAAGATAGAGCTCATTTACTTGGGATTTGTTATTTTTTTAGATAAGTTGAGGATGGATCCAAATAAGGTGGAGGTAATCAAGAATTGGCCATCACCGAAGAGTATCTTTGAGGTGAGAAGTTTTCAAGGATTGGCTAGTTTCTACCTAAAATTCATTAGGAATTTCAGTGGAATTAGTGCACCGATGATGGATACAGTGAAGAAAAGACACAAATATTTTCACTGGACAGAAGAGGCTGAGAAAAGTTTTAATCTGTTGAAGAGGAAGATTACAGAACAACCAATGCGATGCAAGTGGATTTGCAATAGGGGCATTCTTGAGTTAGGAAGACAGACCAATAGCATAGTTCAAAGAGAAGTTGAATGAAGCGAAAGTGAAATACTCCACTTATGATACAGAGTTTTATGCTATGATACAGGCATTGAAGAAATGGAGACATTACTTGATCCCGAAGGAGTTTGTCTTATATAGTGACAATCATGCACTGCAGTTTGTGACTGAACAGGAAAAGTTGAATCAGAGACATGTTAAATGGGTTGAGTACATGTAGAATTTCACTTTTGTGATTAAACATATTGTTGGTACTGCTAACAAAGTTGTTGATTCTTTGAGCAGGAAGTGTTTCCTATTGCAGGAGTTCAAAGTCAAAACGTTGGGTTTTGATGATCTTAGGAACATGTACGTAGATGATCCGGATTTTAAGGAGGCATATGAAGCAACTGAGAATCCAATTCTCAGAGATAGAAGCCAATGGGTAGAATGCATGATCCAGGAAGGATTACTGTTTAAAGGTAATCAGTTGTGTATTCTGAAATGCTCCATGAGGGAGAATTTGCTGAAGGAGAAACATAGTGGAGGATTGGCAGGGCACTTTGGTCACGACAAGACGTCCGCAAAGTTGAATGAGTCATATTTTTGGCCGGGAATGCGAGTAGACATCAAGATATTTGTGGACAGATGCAGAATTTGCCAGCATTCGAAGGGAAGGAAACAAAATGCTAGGTTGTATCAACCATTGCTAATACCTGAGAGGCCATGGGATTCAATCATGATGGATTTCATATTGGGGTTGCCAAAAAAACAAAGAGGTTTTGACTCAATCTTTGTGGTGGTGGATAGATTTTCCAAGATGGCACACTTGATTCCATGTCAAAAGACCAGTGACACAACTCACATTGCGAATCTGTTTTTCAAAGAAATCATTTGACTTCATGGTTTACCAAGGAGCCTAGTTTCGGATCGAGACACCAAGTTCATAGGGCACTTTTGGAGGACCTTATGGAAGAATCTGGGAACTAACTTGTCATTTAGTTTAGCTTATCATCCTTAGATTGATGGGCAGACAGAGGTGGTAAACAGAAGTCTGGGAGACTTGCTGAGAAGCTTGGTGACAAAACACCACAGCCAGTGGGACAACATATTACCACAGGCAGAATTTGCTTATAACGACTCAGTTAAAAGAAGCACAGGGAAGAGTCCATTTCAGATTGTCTATGGCATGCAGCCAAGAGGAATTTCTGAGTTAAGGTATTTAGAACATAATGCAACTAGGAGCGCTAGTGTAGAAGAATTCGCAGAGGCGATGAAAGAACTTCATAGCCAGGTGAAGGAGCGGTTGTAGAGTTCGAGCCAAGAATATAAGCGTAGAGCAGATCAACATAGGAGACAACTTCAATTTGAGGTTGGTGATTTGATTCTGGCACATATGAAAAAGGAAAGGTTCCCGAGAGGAACATATAATAAGCTGAAGATGAAGAAAATCAGACCATGTAGGGTCTTAAAGAAATTTGGGGTGAATGATTACGAGATTGAATTACCCGATGGGATCGGAATTTATCCGATATTAAATATATCAGATTTGTACCCATATAAAGATGAGTAAGTAGGGACATGAAATGAGAAGCCAGTGATCTAGTGGACAAAGCAGATGCCAGTTGCAAATAAGCCACAGATGGAGTGTATACTGGACAAAAGGGTCAGCAAGAAAACCAGGAGAAATCAATACTTTGAATATTTGGTCAAGTGGAAGGGCCATGCGGTTGAAGATGCCAGTAGGGAGAGAAAAGCAGAAATCCAGAAGCATGGACAGACCATGCATGAGCTCATGGACAAAATCCCATGAAAATTTTCAAGCAAGGGAGTATGATGTAGGAGCATCTCAAGCGAGCCAGCATGGAGACAACGGACAACTGGAAAAGTGCCTAGGACAAATTTTGAAAATGTATTAAAGTATTAATGAAGCCATTATGAAGGAGCACCCTTGTATAATGTCAACAGACCTTGAGCGATTCGCTCTTCTCCTTAGTAGGTAGAAGGCATTTATAGTAGTAAATGAAGGTAGATATAATTGAATGTTAGATTAGACAGTTTTAGAGCGCAAGAGGGAAACGGGATATAGACACCCTCATTGTGTATTGTAACATTATTATGAGCATGAAGAGTGTGAAGAGCATAGAGGAGAAGTAGAGAGTTGTGTGAAGACACCCCTGTACAAAAATTTGAATTAATAGAGAAAGCTTTGATTCAAATTCATGGCGTCGTGTTTGTTCTCTGTGTATGTATGCTAGATGTTATGTCCATGGTTATTTTACTCTTTCTCTTCTACATTTGTTTTTATTCTATGTATGAATGATTTCTTGTTGAATGCTTGAAATCTGAGAGGAAAGAGAGTAAGAGAAATGAGTTTCAATTGTTTCTCTATATGAGCAAGAGTTCCTGCAAGGAGTGCAGTTGAATTTGTCCGTAAGGAGTGCATTGACAAAAGGGTTCAAAGGTTTATCTCTGAAATCTCAGATAGAGTAGATTTTGTTCTCATTCACTCAAAAGTGAAGTTAGGCATAGGATCCATGCAAGGAGTGCGCAGGCCGAGTAAAGTCTCAGAGTTTCAAATCTGAGCGAAGCATTGAGAGACTGTTGTTGCAGGTGTGCACAGAGTCGAAGAAGTTCAACACTGGAGAGTGTTTGAAGGTTGCCGCAAGGAGTGTGAGCATGGGTTTTTCTAAAAGACGTAGATTCGTGGAAAGCTTAGAAGGATTTGAACCTTCGAAGGAGTCGAAGGAAGGCACGAGGCCAAGTACCTTAAAAAGTTGAAGGAAAGCATAGTAACGAGGAACTGCAGGAGGATAGATTCTCAGAGGAAGAACGAACGGTGGGAATTCTTTGAGGAGAAACCGTGAAGTTCTGTGAGCCTTCAAATCTCATGAAAGAGTAGGGGAATTATCGTGAGTATTCCTAAAGGTTCTAAGCTTAGGAGGAGTAGGACCATAGATCCAAGCCACAAGGGTCGTTGGATTTACACGTGGATTCTTATATCAGGTTTTCATAGGTGAATGTCCTGTATACTTTGCAACGGGAATCGCGATATCCCAAACTGTGAAGTCCCGAAGGCTAAAAGGATTGTGTGGGCCACAGAGGAGACAGTAGGTGGACACGTGGCACACTCTCGACAAGGAATTCAATTCAGTTGACCGTTTTGGGTTTTCATGGAGTGAAATTCTGAATTCCTTTCATTAGGATTCACGATATTGTGAAGTCTAAAGTCCTAATGGAGTAAAGGGGCGTTGAAAGGTCAACCTCACAGACGGATCAGTATTTCGGAAAATTGGGTTTCGAGATTCGAGGGAACGAGTTGCTTGATATCGCGATCATCGAAATTGAGACAAAGAGAAATCTGAAGCAAGGAGAAAGAGGAAGGGTTAGGGTTGACTTTTTTCGGGTTTCAGAGATTTGAGAGATAGGTGCTTGACCTATGGATTCATGAAAGTGTGAAATTCGATCTTCTAAGTGCAAAGAGGGGATCCTGCCAGAATTTGTTGTGGGTGCAGATTTTCCGAAAGGAAAATACACGAGTCATTTAGAGTTCTTCGGGCCAGCGAAGGGAGAAAGATCCTGTTGGCATGGACATTCCGACCTGAGGGTTGAGGAGGGTGGCTACGTCATCAATGATACTTGGTAGCATGTAAGCATAGTGATATAAATTATTATTGTAATAATTTACTAGATACAACTACCATATCTTCTAGGAGAAACTTATTGTGTTGGTTCCAGGTTATCATGGAGGAATGTTTGATCACAACTCTAGAAGAGTGTTGATCTCATTTCATGTTGTATTCCTTACTTTTAATCTTAGTTTCAGGAAGGTCACAAGTGATATCTCTAAAGGAGCTACTGTGACGATTTTACATGCTATTGTTTTATTACTATTATCAAAAGAGTATTATTCTTTCTTGTTGTTTTATTAACCTTGTTTTAGGTCACAGGTGAAAACCCTGAAGAAGCTGTAGTGAAGGTTTCATAAGGAAAAATATTAGATAAGACACAAAGCAGACTATGTACATGACCATATGCATTCATGTACCAAAGAAGATGAAGAAGAAGCTATTTTTTGAGATACATAGTATCTCATATGGATATTAAATGTATGGAGCAACAGGCTCCAAAGATGACCAAACATTAGAACAAGAACTCACAATAGACTTGTTCAAAGGATAATAAAGCCACCGTGACAGGAGGTTGAACTTGTTTCAAGTTTGGATCAGATTTTCATATTAATACTTGGTATTCAACACCAAGTATATCCTCTAAGAGATGATGAAGTCCTTGTAGACTCAAAATATATCAAGATTCATAGTAAGCCGGATCTCAGAAAGGATCAAATGAAGAGACAACTTCAAGGACTCGGAGACAGATGTTGTGAAAAGACTATATCATAGCTTCAAAGACTTCTAGGAGATATAAAATCTCCTGTGAAGATTCCCTTATTTCAATAACAGAGAAGGAAGCTTGTCAGAAAGACTTAGATATGGTTTTTTCCGTGAGACTAGAAGGGAAGCTAGTGTTGAATTCCAACATTCATCTAACATATCAAGCATGTTGCAGGTGTACAAATAATGAATTGTGTCCATAGGATTCTCCCAAAAAGAGGAAGAATACTATGGCGAGACACTTACTCCAGTAATTTTAGAAATAGTTACAGTATTCATGAAGACGACCAGAACAACCATGATTAATATACAGTATGAGATGTAGAGGGAGAAATCCCCATATTTGAAATTGAGTGTAATTTGGTGAAGTACATTAGTTGGGCCATGGAAACATGACTACAATAGAATATAGAGTTACCTCCATGAAAGGAGAAGAGTTATCTTCAATATTCATTGTTGAGCCACTCTTAGTTTAAGATGAAATTGTTGCCGTGATGAAGTAGAGGAGTTAATATGATATTTCAATAGTAACAATGAGAATGGAGCAACCATTCTTATCTTCAAAGTAGTTGCAAGTGAATAATGCCATTTACAAAAGGAACATTTGTAGAGAGAGTAGAGGACATTCTTTCAGGTAGTGAGAGAGATAAATATTTGCAAAAATCACACGAAGCTAGCACATGACTGTGCATATTAAGTTGGAGTTGAAGAAAGTGTACCATGATGGTACAATGTAATGTTAAAATTTGGTCAGAAATTGTAGATAGAAAGACTCAGGTCTGCAGGTTGAATAAGGATCTCTACAAGTTGAAGCAAGCTCATAGAGCTTGATATTGCTGAATTTACAGTTTGTTAACGAGCTTGGGCTTTACCAAGAGTAAATTTGATTCTAACTTTTACTTCAAGGTCATGAATGATGAGCCAATTATATTTTTGTTGTATGTAGATGACTTATTCTTAATGGGAGAATAAAATATCATCACCAATTGTAAGAAGAATCTCACTGCAGAGTTTGAGATGTAAAACCTAGGCCTAATGAATTATTTCTTAGGTCTTGAAGTTTGACAGAGCCCAAAGAATATCTTCCTTAACCAAGGGAAGTATGTAGTAGAAATACTGAAGAGGTTCAACATGTTGGAATGTGAAATCATAATAGAAAAGATCATAAAATCAGGAAGACATTCAAAAACAATATCAAGGAATACCATGCCAACAAAGAAAAATATCTTGGAAAGAAACACTCCATTGAAAGTTGACTCAAAAATGCAAGGAAGAAAGGTGTAAGGAGGGGAGTAGATCATCGGGTCACAAGAGGACGAAATACCTCCTCCCATTGTCACTGGAAATACTCTCATGGAACTGCGAAAGCTTAAGAAACAACTCCAAGGTTTAAGCCCTTAAATATCTTGTCCAATTAGAAAAACCCTTTGTAATTCTCCTCCAGGAAATGGAAGTAGAGGACGCCTCATCATTACAACAATCCAAAAAATCTCTACGATCAGGAAATGGAATAGCTATCAACTCAACAAAATATTTAGGAGGCATCTTGACCCTCTAAGACACGCAGTCGTTGGAAAAATAGGTAAGTCACTATTAAAACCATTGGATTCTCACCATTTTCAACCATGAAAACACTAATACAAAAATCACCCTTATAAATATTTGCATCGCAAATAGATACCTTGATAAGATAAATTGTTGGACTACCTTGTTTGCAATCTGAGACTCTTTCGATAAGTCCTCAATAGTGGTGGGTGGGGATCTCAATACCTTTTTCTACTAAGCAAAGAAGATGGGCATAAGCCAGGTGAGAGACCTTCAAAGAGAAAAACCTTCAGATCTTATCTCAGAATGGGATCTTCAGGATATTTGACCTCAAAAAGGGAAATTCACTTAGAATAATAATTGGGTAGTTCTGAACCACATAACAACCCAATTAGGGCATTTACTCATCAATAATGACTTCCTTATCTCCCCGTTCTACATATCCTCCTCTATTATTCATTCTAAAATCTTCGATAACAAATCCATCTCCCTCCACTTCTCCCACTAAGAACTTTGGACCTCTTCCCTTCATATTTAACCCCCTTTGGATCGACTCCCCCCTCATTCCCGATTTAGTTCATCGTGCCTAGTCCTCTCCTATTAGTGGTTCTCTTAATTTTTTTTTTGGTAAGATAAGATTAAAGAGTACAAACAAGCATGAAAAGAGTGGGTTAAAACATCCTTCACCCCGCCCCCCTAAAAATAAAAAATAAAAAAATAACGATAGTCTCTCAGAGTTAGCTGACATTCAAAGGAAAATAGAGAGCAAAGAAGTGACTCATGAATCCTTTCCAAATATTCACTCTACAATGAGATGAGAATAAGAACACTAGAGACTGAAATATAGGATTTTATGGTTAAACTATGGATAGTGGAATACTTATTACTTCTAAAAACAATCCCAACAAATAAAAAACAATTACAATGTAAAAAATCCAATTATAGTATGGACAAACCATTGAAGACTTCAATCAAATTAAGCTAGCAACAAACCAAAATTTTGCATATTTGTATTCCCAAATAAATCAAGATGAAAACTAAATAGACACTCAAGAGATGTTAAAATACATTCCTCGTCGAATAAAAGAAGAATAAAATGAGTTTCTAACCCAACAAATATCCGAGGAAGAAACTCTATATTCCATCCGGAGTCTTGATCAAGATAAGGCTCCAAGCCCATACAACTTTTCCATCAGGTTCTTTAAACACTTATGTGGCTTAATTAAACATGATCTTCCATTCATTCTAAACTGCACCCTTTGGAAGAAGAAAGTGGGAGGAGCTGACAACTCAAATTTACCGCCCCTCATCCCGAAGGAAACAAATCCCCCAAATTTTTCCATATTCCGAACTATATCTTTATTCAACTCCTCCTACAAAATTATCACTAATATAATTTCCTCAAGACTAAAACCATTTCTCTCGAAGCTAGTCTCAGATAATCAAGGGGGGTTCATGGAGAACAAGAAGATCACCAATAATATAATTATTGTTCAAGAAGCCATTCACTCCAACATAGTTTCCAAAGAAAAGGGAATTGTTATCAAACTAGACATGGAAAATTCCTTTGATCATGTAAAGCACTCCTTTCTTTCCAAAGTGTTAGATAGGTATGGATTCTCCCTGGAATTCAGAGACTAGATAAATTCTTGTATTGGCTCCTTATGGATTTCTCTGATGATAAATGGCTTGTATTCATACTTTTTCAAGTCAAGGAAAGGGATAAGACAGGGTTGCCCCATGTCACCCTCACTTTACATTCTTATAGAGGAATCTCTAAGTTGTAAACTAGAATAGCAACACAGATTGGGGCATCTTCCTGGGCTCCAAATTGCTCCATGTGTCAAAGCCATAAATCACTCCCAAGTTACAGATAACACTCTTCTCTGAGGTGTTTCTTCCCCTATTATCACCATGAGATTTAAGTAGATTCCAAACAACTTTCTAATAACTTCAGGGGGGGGTAAATATTAGCAAAATAAAAATTCATGGATGAAATATACTAGGACATCAACAAGAAACCATTTCTAGAATTTTTGAATTTTCAATGATTGTTAATTGGAAATGTTTCACTTATCTTGAAATTCCCATCTTTCAAAGGATATATTCCTCACAAGATTGGAAAACAATATTGGAAAAATTAGCCAGCTGAATACAAAGTTGGGGAGCTCACTAGTTAAACCTAGTAGGTAAAATCATTCTCATCAAATCTGGTGGAAGCAAGAAATTCTAGCCAAATATATCGGCTCTCCCAGAATTGGTAGTTTGGACACCCCCTTCCCTCCTCCAAAGGCTATCCTATATGGAAATTGTGAAGAATCGTAGCCCCTCCGATTGAATTAAATATCTTGTGGACCCTTGGAAATGGCACACTAATCAACTTGTGTATGGACAACATCCTCAGAAAGACTCCTTTGGACAAAGTTGAAAATCTTATCCCCATCAGATTTTGGTGCCTATCCATTGGCCTCTTTAAGTTATAAGATTTTTTTGATTGGACATCAAATAGAATATGGTTCTTTTGGAGAACTATTTTTCCCCTTGATCAGATCCTCCCCCTTCTCCCTATCATCAATGAGAATCTCATTGGATGCACCCCTATAATCATACATTTTAGAGATACTCATTGTTGGGGAACTACAAATTAGTTAGTCAAACAAGGATACTCTAGTCTTCTTGTGGATTCCTCAGGGCCACCTCCCTCCAAGATCTAGTCCTATGTGTTGTTTGGTGCCTCCCTTCCAAAAATAAATGCGTCTATGTGGACCATGATACATGGAATTTTTTTTATTATTGAGAACCTTCAAAAGTGAGTTATCACAAGTCCATCCAGATGTGCTCTATGTATGGCCTCAGAGGAATCAATTCAACATATGTTCTTCAAATTCCCCTTCTCATTGAAGATTTGGGATCTTATGATCTCCTCTCTTCGATCTAAATTTAACCCTCCTTCAATCTTATGTTCTTCGAATAGCTGCATAGGTAGGCTCTAAGACCAAATGTAGACTCAATAGGAGGAAATTGCCTCACTTAAATCACAGTCCGAGCAACAGGTTCAACTACTCGTAGCGCCAAAACACAGAGATGGCCCTCGTAATGCACACGGTTAACATAAATTCCTACCTCATTCATTCTATTTGTGGGTCTCAACATCAGCATGGTGTCGAGGATCCAAATCGACTAGCTAATTATACCTGTTTAAAATAAAAACACGCAACTTTACTCATTTTTTATAATAGTGATGATGTTATCAAATCATTTAGTGATTCTACTCTTTGAGATTTTCCTATGTCTTTTCATAAAAGTTAATCGATAAAAAAAAATATGCTTGCCTTTGCAAAACAATGAAAACTTGAGGATGTCACCGTGTATACCTACACACAAGGAAGTATGAAGATTTGAATACTTAATAATTATCGACTAATTAAAACTGGAATATTAAAAATATAGATAAAGCACATGTATACACAACCTAATTTTGCACATTGTTGTCTAAATTAAAATATAACATATTATCCATGTTTTCTTCACGCAAGATCTTTTATTTAGAATGAGTATATTTTATGGGAATCTAAGATATGGAGTGAAGTCTTATAATCAGATTTGTTGAATGGTTGGTTATATATATATATATGAATGGGGAGAGAATTAAATATGGAGTTTCTATTTTGTATGTTTATATATAAAAAGTTATTATGTGTAAAAAATGAATTATTGACTAGGTAGACATAATTGAATGTTAGATTAGACAGTTTTAGAGCACAAGAGGGAAACGGGATATAGACACCCTCATTGTGTATTGTAACATTATTATGAGCATGAAGAGTGTGAGGAGCATAGAGGAGAAGTAGAGAGTTGTGCGAAGACACCCATGTATAAAAATTTGAATTAATAGAGAAAGCTTTGATTCAAATTCATGGCGTCGTGTTTGTTCTATGTGTATGTATGCTAGATATTATGCTCATGGTTATTTTACTCTTTCTGTTGTACATTTTCTTTTATGCTATGTATGAATGATTTATTGTTGAATGTTTGAAATCTGAGAGGAAAGAGAGTAAGATAAATGAGTTTCAATTGTTTCTCTATCTGAGCAAGAGTTCCTGCAAGGAGTACAGTTGAATTTGTCCATAAGGAGTGCATTGACAAAAGGATTCAAAGGTTTATCTATGAAATCTCAGATAGAGTAGCTTTTGTTCTCATTCACTCAAAAGTGAATTTAGGCATAGGAGCCATGCAGGGAGTGCACAGGCTGAGTAAAGTCTCAGAGTTTCAAATCTGAGTGAAGCATTGAGAGACTGTTGTTGCAGGTGTGCACAGAGTCGAAGAAGTTCAACACTGGAGAGTGTTTGAAGGTTGCCACAAGGAGTGCGAGCATGGGTTTTTCTAAAATACGTAGATTCGTGGAATGAGAATGGATCTGTACAAGTTGAAGCAAGCTCATAGAGCTTGATATTGCTGAATTTACAGTTTCTTAGCGAGCTTGGGCTTTACCAAGAGTAAAGTTGATTCTAACTTTTACTTCAAGGTCATGAATGATGAGCCAATTATATTTTTGTTGTATGTAGCTGACTTATTCCTAATGGGAGAATAAAATATCATCACCAATTGTAAGAAGAATCTCACTGCAGAGTTTGAGATGTAAAACCTAGGCCTGATGAAATATTTCTTAGGTCTTGAAGTTTGACAGAGCCCAAAGAATATCTTCCTTAACCAAGGGAAGTATGTAGTAGAAATACTGAAGAGGTTCAATATGTTGGAATGTGAAATCATAATAGAAAAGATCATAAAATCAGGAAGACATTCAAAAACAATGTCAAGGAATACCATGCCAACAAAGAAAAATATCTTAGAAAGCAACACTCCATTGAAAGTTGACTCAACAATGCAAGGAAGAAAGGTGTAAGGAGGGGAGTAGATCATCGGGTCACAAGAGGACGAAACACCTCCTCCCATTGTCACTGGAAATCCTCTCATGGAACTGCGAAATCTTAAGAAACAACTCCAAGGTTTAAGCCCTTAAATATCTTGTCCAATTAGAAAAACCCTTTGTAATTCTCCTCCAGGAAATGGAAGTGGACGATGCCTCATCATTACAACAATCCAAAAAATCTCTGCGATCAGGAAATGGAATAGCTATCAACTCAACAAAATATTTAGGAGGCATCTTGACCCTCTAAGACACGCAGTCGTGGGAAAAAGAGGTAAGTCACTATTAAAACCATTGGATTCTCACCATTTTCAACCATGAAAACACTAATACAAAAATCACCCTTATAAATATTTGCATCGCAAATAGATACCTTGATAAGATAAATTGTTGGACTACCTTGTTTGCAATCTGAGACTCTTTCGATAAGTCCTAAATAGTGGTGGGTGGGGATCTCAATACCTTTCTCTACTAAGCAAAGAAGATGGGCATAAGCCAGGTGAGAGACATTCAAAGAGAAAAACCTTCAGATCTTATCTCAGAATGGGATCTTCAGGATATTCGACCTCAAAAAGGGAAATTCACCTAGAATAATAATTGGGTAGTTCTGAACCACATAAAAACCCAATTAGGGCATTTACTCATCAATAATGACTTCCTTATCTCCCCGTTCGACATATCGTCCTCTATTATTCCTTCTAAAATCTTCGATAACAAATCCATCTCCCTCCACTTCTCCCACTAAGAAATTTGGACCTCTTCCCTTCATACTTAACCCCCTTTGGATCGACTCCCCCATCATTCCTGATTTAGTTCATCGTGCCTAGTCCTCTCCTATTAGTGGTTCTCTTAATCTTATTTTTGGTAAAATAAGATTAAAGAGTACAAACAAGCATGAAAAGAGTGGGTTAAGACATCCTTCACCCCGCCCCCCTAAAAATAAAAAATAAAAAAATAACGATAGTCTCTCAGAGTTAGCTGACATTCAAAGGAAAATAGAGAGCAAAGAAGTGACTCATGAATCCTTTCAAAATATTCACTCTACAATGAGATGAGAATAAGAACACTAGAGACTGAAATATAGGATTTATGGTTAAAATATGGATAGTGGAATACTTATTACTTCTAAAAACAATCCCAAAATATAAAAAACAATTACAATGTAAAAAATCCAATTATAGTATGGACAAACCATTGAAGACTTCAATCAAATTAAGCTAGCAACAAACCAAAATTTTGCATATTTGTATTCCCAAATAAATCAAGACGAAAATGAAATAGACAGTCAAGAGATGTTAGAATACATTCCTCGTCGAATAAAAGAAGAATAAAATGAGTTTCTAACCCAACAAATATCCGAGGAAGAAACTCTCTATTCCATCAGGAGTCTTGATCAAGATAAGGCTCCAAGCCCATACAACTTTTCCATCAGGTTCTTTAAAMACTTATGTGGMTTAATTAAACATGRTCTTCCATTCATTCTAAACTACACCCTTTRGAAGAAGAAARTGGGAGGAGMTRACAACTCAAATTTCCTGCCCCTCATCMCGAAGGAAACAAATCCCCCAAATTTTTCCATATTCYGAACTATATCTTTATTCAACTCCTCSTACAAAATTATCACTAATATMATTTCCTCAAGACTAAAACCATTTCTCTCGAAGCTRGTCTTAGATAATCAAGGGGGGTTCATGGAGAACAAGAARATCACCAATAATATAATTATTGTTCAAGAAGCCATTCACTCCAACATAGTTTTCAAAGAAAAGGGAATTGTTATCAAACTAGACATGGAAAATTCCTTTGATCATGTAAAGCACTCCTTTCTTTCCAAAGTGTTAGATAGGTATGGATTCTCCCTGGAATTCAGAGACTAGATAAATGCTTGTATTGACTCCCCATGGATTTCTCTGATGATAAATGGCTAGTATTCATTCTTTTTCAAGTCAAGGAAAGGGATAAGATAGGGTTGCCCCATGTCACCCTCACTTTACATTCTTATAGAGGAATCTCTAAGTTGTAAACTAGAATAGCAACACAGATTGGGGCATCTTCTTGGGCTTCAAATTGCTCCATGTGTGAAAGCCATAAATCACTCCCAAGTTACAGATAACACTCTTCTCTGAGGTGTTTCTTCCCCTATTATCACCATGAGATTTAAGTAGATTCCAAACAACTTTCTAATAACTTCAGGGGGGGGTAAATATTAGCAAAAGAAAAATTCATGGATGAAATATACTAGGACATCAACAAGAAACCATTTCTAGAATTTTTGAATTTTCAATGATTGTTAATTGGAAATGTTTCACTTATTTTGAAATTCCCATCTTTCAAAGGATATATTCCTCACAAGATTGGAAAACAATATTGGAAAAATTAGCCAGCTGAATACAAAGTTGGGGAGCTCACTAGTTAAACCTAGTAGGTAAAATCATTCTCATCAAATCTGGTGGAAGCAAGAAATTCTAGCCACATATATCGGCTCTCCCAGAATTCGTAGTTTGGACACCCCCTTCCCTCCTCCAAAGGCTATCCTATATGGAAATTGTGAAGAATCCTAGCCCCTCCGATTGAATTAAATATCTTGTGGACCATTGGAAATGGCACACTAATCAACTTGTGTATGGAAAAAATCCTCAGAAAGACTCCTTTGGACAAAGTTGAAAATATTATCCGCATCAGATTTTGGTGCCTATCCATTGGCCTCTTTAAGTTATAAGATTTTTCTGATTGGACATCAAATAGAATATGGTTCTTTTGGAGAACTATTTTTCCCCTTGATCAGATCCTCCCTCTTCTCCCTATCATCAATGAGAATCTCATTGGATGCACCCCTATAAACATACATTTTAGAGATACTCATTGTTGGGGAACTACAAATTATTTAGTCAAACAAGGATACTCTAGTCTTCTTGTGGATTCCTCAGGGCCACCTCCCTCCAAGATCTAGTCCTATGTGTTGTTTGGTGCCCCCCTTCCAAAAATAAATGCCCTTATGTGGACCATGATATATGGATTTTTTTATTATTATTGAGAACCTTCAAAAGTCAGTTATCACAAGTCCATCCAGATGTGCTCTATGTATGGCCTCAGAGGAATCAATTCAACATATGTTCTTCGAATTCCCCTTCTCATTAAAGATTTGGGATCTTATGATCTCCTCTCTTCGATGTAAATTTAACCCTCCTTCAATCTTATGTTCTTCGAATAGCTGCATAGGTAGGCTCTAAGACCAAATCATAGTCCGAGCAATAGGTTCAACTACTCATAGCGCCAAAACATAGAGATGGCCCTCGTAATGCACACGGTTAACATAAATTCCTACCTCATTCATTCTATTTGTGGGTCTCAACATCAGCATGGTGTCGAGGATCCAAATCGACTAGCTAATTCTGCCCGTTTAAAATAAAAACACACAACTTTACTCATTTTTTATAATAGTGATGATGTTATCAAATCATTTAGTGATTCTACTCTTTGATATTTTCCTATGTCTTTTCATAAAAGTTAATCGATAAAGAAAAATATGCTTTCCTTTGCAAAACAATGAAAACTTGAGGATGTCACCGTGTATACCTACACACAAGGAAGTATGAAGATTTGAATAATTAATAGTTATCGACTAATTAAAACTGGAATATTAAAAATATAGATAAGGCACATGTATACACAACCTAATTTTGCACATTGTTGTTTAAATTAAAATATAACATATTATCCATGTTTTCTTCGCGCAAGATCTTTTATTTAGAATGAGTATATTTTATGGGAATCTAAGATATGGAGTGAAGTCTTATAATCAGATTTGTTGAATGGTTGGTTATATATATATATGATTGGGGAGAGAATTAAATATGGAGTTTCTATTTTGTATGTTTATATATAAAAAGTTATTATGTGTAAAAAATGAATTATTGACCAGGTAGATATAATTGAATGTTAGATTAGACAGTTTTAGAGCGGAAGAGGGAAATGGGATATAGACACCCTCATTTTGTATTGTAACATTATTCTGAGCATGAAGAGTGTGAAGAGCATAGAGGAGAAGTAGAGAGTTGTGTGAAGACACCCATGTACAAAAATTTGAATTAATAGAGAAAGCTTTGATTCAAATTCATGGCATCGTGTTTGTTCTCTGTGTATGTATGCTAGATGTTATGATCATGGTTATTTTACTCTTTCTGTTGTACATTTGTTTTTATGCTATGTATGAATGATTTCTTGTTGAATTCTTGAAATATGAGAGGAAAGAGAGTAAGAGAAATGAGTTTCAATTGTTTCTCTATCTGAGCAAGAGTTCCTATAAGGAGTGCAGTTGAATTTGTCCGTAATGAGTGCATTGACAAAAGGGTTCAAAGGTTTATCTCTGAAATCTCAGATAGAGTAGCTTTTGTTCTCATTCACTCAAAAGTGAAGTTAGGCATAGGAGCCATGCAAGGAGTGCGCAGGCCGATTAAAGTCTCAGAGTTTCAAATATGAGCGAAGCATTAAGAGACTGTTGTTGCAGGTGTGCACAGAGTCGAAGAAGTTCAACACTGGAGAGTGTTTGAAGGTTGCCGTAAGGAGTGCGAGCATGGGTTTTTCTAAAAGACGTAGATTCGTGGAAATATTAGAAGGATTTGAACCTTCGAAGGAGTCGAAGGAAGGCACGAGGACAAGTACCTTAAAAGGTTGAAGGAAAGCGTAGTAACGAGGCACCGCAGGAGGATAGATTCTCAGAGGAAGAACGGACGGTGGGAATTCTTTGAGGAGAAACCGTGAAGTTCTGTGAGCCTTCAGATCTCATGAAAGAGCAGGGGAATTATCGTGAGTATTCCTAAAGGTTCTAAGCTCAGGAGGAGTAGGACCATAGATCCAAGCCACAAGGGTCGTTGGATTTACACGTGGATTCCTATATCAGGTTTTCATAGGTGACAGTCCCATATACTTTGCAACGGGAATCACGATATCCCGAACTGCGAAGTCCTGAAGGCTAAAAGGATTGTGTGGGCCACAGAGGAGACAGCGGGTGGACACGTGGCGCAATATCGACAAGGAATTCTATTCAGTTGACCGTTTTGGGTTTTCATGGAGTAAAATTCTGAATTCCTTGCGTTAGGATTCACGATATTGCGAAGTCTGAAGTCCCAACGGAGTAAAGGGGTGTTGAAAGGTAAACCTCACAGATAGATCAGTATTTCGGAAAATCGGGTTTCAAGATTCGAGGGAACGATTTGCTTGATATCGCGATAGTTGAAATTGCGATAAAGAGAAATCTGAAGCAAGGAGAAAGAGGAAGGGTTAGCGTTGACTGTTTTTGGGTTTCAGAGATTTGAGAGATAGGTGCTTGACCTATGTATTCATGAAAGTGTGAAATTCGATCTTCTATGTCCAAAGAGGGGATCCTGCCAGAATTTTTTGTGGGTGCAGATTTTCCGAAAGGAAAATAGAAGAGTCATTTTAGAGTTCTTCGGGCCAGCGAAGGGAGAAAGATCCTGTTAGCGTGGACATTCCGACCTGAGGGTTGAGGATTGTGGCTACGTCATCAATGATACTTGGTATCATGTAAGCATACTGATATAAATTATTATTGTAATAATTTACCATATACAACTACCATATCTTCTAGGAGAAACTTATTGTGTTGGTTCCAGGTTATCATGGAGGAATGTTTGATCACAACTCTAGAAGAGTGTTGATCTCATTTCATGTTGTATTCCTTACTTTTAATCTTTGTTTCAGGAAGGTCACAAGTGATATTTCTAAAGGAGCTACTGTGACGATTTTCCATGCTATTGTTTTATTACTATTATCAAAAGAATATTATTCTTGCTTGTTGTTTTATTAACCTTGTTTTAGGTCACAGGTGAAAACCCTGAAGAAGCTGTAGTGAAAGTTTCATAAGGAAAAATATTAGATAAGACACAAAGCAGACTATGTACATGACCATATGCATTCATGTACCAAAGAAGATGAAGAAGAATCTATTTTTTGAGATACATAGTATCTCATATGGATATTAAATGTATGGAGCAACAAGCTCCAAAGATGACCAAACATTAGAACAAGAACTCACAATAAACTTGTTCAAAGGATAATAAAGCCATCTTGATAGGAGGTTGAACTTGTTTCAAGTCTAGATCAGATTTTCATATTAATACTTGGTATTCAACACCAAGTATATCCTGTAAGAGATGATGAAGTCCTCGTAGACTCAAAATATATCAATATTTAGAGTAAGCCAGATCTCAGAAAGGATCAAATGAAGAGACAACTTCAAGGACTCGGAGACAGATGCTCTGAAAAGACTATATCATAGCTTCAAAGACTTCTAGGAGATATAAAATCTCCTGGGAAGATTCCCTTATTTCAATAACAGAGAAGGAAGCTTGTCAGAAAGACTTAGATATGGATTTTTCCATGAGACTAGAAGGGAAGCTAGTGTTGAATTCCAAGATTCATCTAACATATCAAGCATGTTACAGGTGTACAAATAATGAATTGTGTCCATAGGATTCTCCCAAAAAGAGGAAAAATACTATGGCGAGACACTTACTCCAGTAATTGAAGAAATAATTACAGTATTCATGAAGACGACCAGAACAACCATGATTAATATACAGTATGAGATGTAGAGGGAGAGATCCCCAAATTTAAAATTGAGTGGAATTTGGTGAAGTACATTAGTTGGGCCATGGAAACATGACTACAATAGAAGATAGAGTTACCTCCATGAAAGGAGAAGAGTTATCTTCAATATTCATTGTTGAGCCACTCTCAGTTTAAGATGAAATTGTTGTCGTGATGAAGTAGAGGAGTTAATATGATATTTCAAAAGTCACAATGAGAATGGAGCATCCATTCTTATCTTCAAAGTAGCTGCAAGTGAATAATCCCATTTACAATAGGAACATTTGTAGAGAGAGTAGAGGACATTCTTTCAGGTAGTGAGACAGATAAATATTTGCAACAATCACAAGAAGCTAGCACATGACTGTGCATATTAAGTTGGAGTTGAAGAAAGTGTACCATGATGGTACAATGTAATGTTAAAATTTGGTCACAAATTGAAGATAGAAAGACTCAGGTCTCCAGGTTGAAGAAGGATCTGTACAAGTTGAAGCAAACTCATAGAGCTTGATATTGCTGAATTTACAGTTTCTTAATGAGCTTGGGTTTTACCAAGAGTAAAGTTGATTCTAACTTTTACTTCAAGGTCATGAATGATGAGACAATTATATATTTGTTTTATGTAGATGACTTATTCTTAATGGGAGAATAAAATATCATCGCCAATTGTAAGAAGAATCTCACTGCAGAGTTTGAGATGTAAAACCTAGGCCTGATGAATTATTTCTTAGGTCTTGAAGTTTGACAGAGCCCAAAGAATATCTTCCTTAACCAAGGGAAGCATGTAGTAGAAATACTGAAGAGGTTGAACATGTTGGAATGTGAAATCATAATAGAAAAGATCATAAAATCAGGAAGACGTTCAAAAACAATGTCAAGGAATACCATGCCAACAAAGAAAAATATCTTGGAAAGCAACACTCCATTGAAAGTTGACTCAACAATGCAAGGAAGAAAGGTGTAAGGAGGGGAGTAGATCATCGGGTCAAAAGAGGACGAAACACCTCCTCCCATTGTCACTGGAAATCCTCTCATGGAAACGCGAAAGCTTAAGAAACAACTCCAAGGTTTAAGCCTTTAAATATATTGTCCAAATAGAAAAACCCTTTGTAATTCTCCTCCAGGAAATGGAAGTGGAGGATGCCTCAAGATTAGAACAATCCAAAAAGTCTCTGCGATCAGGAAATGCAATAGCTATCAACTCAACAAAATATTTAGGAGGCATCTTGACCCTCTAAGACACGCAGTTGTGGGAAAAAGAGGTAAGTCACTATTAAAACCATTGGATTCTCACCATTTTCAACCATGAAAACCCTAATACAAAAATCACCCTTATAAATATTTGCATCGCAAATAGATACCTTGATAAGATAAATTGCTGGACTACCTTGTTTGCAATCTGAGACTCTTTCGATAAGTCCTCAATAGTGGTGGGTGAGGATCTCAATACCTTTCTCTACTAAGCAAAGAAGATGGGAATAAGCCAGGTGAGAGACCTTCAAAGGGAAAAACCTTCAGATCTTATCTCAGAATGGGATCTTCAGGATATTCGACCTCAAAAAGGGAAATTCACCTAGAATAATATTTGGGTAGTTCTGAACCACATAACAACCCAATTAGGGCATTTACTCATCAATAATGACTTCCTTATCTCCCTGTTCGACATATCCTCCTCTATTATTCCTTCTAAAATCTTCGATAACAAATCCATCTCCCTCCACTTCTCCCACTAAGAACTTTGGACCTCTTCCCTTCATATTTAACCCCCTTTGGATCGACTCCCCCGTCATTCCCGATTTAGTTCATCGTGCCTAGCCCTCTCCCATTAGTGGTTCTCTTAATTTTTTTTTTGGTAAAATAAGATTAAAGAGTACAAACAAGCATGAAAAGAGTGGGTTAAAACATCCTTCACCTTGCCCCCCTAAAAATAAAAAAGAAAAAAATAATGATAGTCTCTCAGAGTTAGCTGACATTCAAAGGAAAATAAAGAGCAAAGAAGTGACTCATGAATCCTTTCAAAATATTCACTCTACAATGAGATGAGAATAAGAACACTAGAGACTGAAATATAGGATTTATGGTTAAAATATGGATAGTGGAATACTTATTACTTCTAAAAACAATCCCAAAATATAAAAAACAATTACAATGTAAAAAATCCAATTATAGTATGGACAAACCATTGAAGACTTCAATCAAATTAAGCTAGCAACAAACCAAAATTTTGCATATTTGTATTCCCAAATAAATCAAGATGAAAATGAAATAGACACTC
>ML801260.1:141497-154400 GCA_009831015.1 Picea engelmannii | reverse complement strand
AAAAAAAAACAAAAAACTTTTGGAATGAAAATTGCATTGCGGTTTTAGTGATGCTGGAGAGAGATGCACTCTACTAATTGTTTTGCCTTTATTTGTTGCATTTGGCTTTGTTGGAGGCATACTTGGTAATCCTTACTACTAAATTGTGGGTGATCAAGCTAATTGTCTATGCGGGTTCCAATCTTTGTTCCTTGTGAAGTGAAGTTAGGTTCCCTATGACCAAATTTGCACCCATTCTATATGTAGTTTTGTATGTTGGGTAATTTTGTGTATTGCCATATTCAATCTCTTTCCTCCATTACTTGTCAACCTTTATTCTCCAATATTGATGTTGCGTCATATATTCATCGATACTAATCACCCTTTTTCTTAAAGTGTTGAACTCTTTTGTCACTCCCACATCAAATCCTGAATTGATTTTCAGTTGTGCTATTCTTTATGCAACCATGGTGTATAGTCATTATAATTGTGTTGTTTGAATCCAAAATCCTTTGGTGTCACTCAAAATAACGGATCTTCTCGTTGTTTCTTCTTCAACTTCACAAAATTTTGAAATAACGGTATGGAGGATTATTCAATTATTATAACTTTATTTCTATTTGTTTCTATTAAAATTCTAATTGCTCCCTTAAATTTGGTTTTTGCGCTTTTACTTTATTCAACTTATTCTACTCTAAGAATTTTTTGTGTCAAAAATACTCTTTTCCTTAGCTATTATTTATGAAATCTTCTATCTCAATCCTAAAATAATATTCTCCAAAAAATAATATTCCAAGTAAGATAGATATCTCTAAAATTCTTATTTACTTCTCTCACCCATCTAAATCCATATCCACCTTCTTCCAATTTTTCAACTAAGTGCACATATGTTGTTGAAGTTATCATGGTGACTAACAATATTTGTCAGGTGTATGTGATTTCTCTTGTTGTATCTCATTATTCTTTCTCTATGGTGTCTCTAGGGTTATACTTTATTTGGAATTTGCCATGTGTGCAATCATTTTTTATTACTTCGTGGGTCAGTGTTTAGCTACGATTCATCAATTTGAAGGATAATATGTAACGACCCCAATAGTTACGACTACAAGCGAAGCAAAAAGTGCAAATTTTTTTTAGGCAGGAAGGCAACGATGACAACAACTTAACCACACAACTTGACGACGAACACCATGCACGTAGATCGGGAAACATACCACAACGAATCAACACTAGCACATCGAGCAATTGGGCGAAACATTTGAAAATCAAATACAGATAGAAATGACTACTCACCCGACACAACCAAGACAACGCCTACAAGCTAAAGGAAAACATCCACAATCCTGACACAACGGCTTGACGACAAGTAGTTGTATACCTCTACGACGTACAAACAAACATGTTAAGGCATTACAAACCAAGCGCCAACATCAATTACAACGAACAACACCCACATCGAGAAGCACTGACTACGACCAGGTTATCATTCGCCTCTATCCATCAGGGCGTGTGATGATCCCCTCATTAGGAATCATGTCGTCACCAGGTGATAGGCATGACAACAACCATGACGCAACAACATAACTAGACTCTTAACACAAGCTAAATTCAATGCGCTAGGAGACCAAATTAACTCTCAAACACATGAGGATTAAACCCCAAGCACCCAACCAACAATCGACAAGACAACAAGACGCAAGGAAATATGACGACTATAAAACTCAACCACACATTAAATTCTAAGGCAATCCAACATCAACATGGTTAAAGGTGCCTAGGAATCTAATCTTTAACCCAACATACCTCACATTAAATCTTGATTCCACATGCGTCATACTTTCCTTAACTGATCCTTCTTTACCGTTTGTGGAGTAACTATTTTTTTTTTCTTATTGCGTTAAAAAGTGAACTACTAAAAACACTTAACATACTCAAAACATTGTCAACAATCTACATTGTCTACTAATAAGCGTCGTCCAACATATGAACATTGTCACAATATATAAACATTGTCCAACATATAAACGCTATAAAGTATGTAAATCACAGTCAATGATATTGCAATCATTAAATCGCTATCCAAAACGTTGACATTAATAGAAGCATGTTATCCAACATTAATAATTAAGCGTTGTCCAACTGTGTAATCACTATCATAAAACATAGCCTAATTATTACACAAACATAATGTTATTTATGAAACGTTTTCCAACAATAATAATGCTATTTATTAATAGGACGGTGTCCATCAACAATAATGCTAGTTATCAATTTGAAGAACGTTGTCATACACAACATATCATGATACTATTACAACCACAACAATTACACAGAAATCATAAACGAAATTGCAATCTATTTAAAAGCAAATACACAGTCAACAATTGACAGTCACCGAAAACGAAAATCGTTGTCAGATATTCAAGATGTTGTCTATTAATAAAAAGGGGACTCACTGCCATGGTACATAAACATCGCTGAGTTTTATCAAAAATCGCAGTCAATAAAAAGGGAAATTCACAGTCAATGAGGTAATAAATTGCCCAGTAAATTCACAGTCAATAAGAGTAACCCTCCCAACCATTACACAAGAAAGAACACTACTTTTACAAAATTAAAATGCACCCCTATACACAGCAAGGGCGCCACCATTTACACAGTAAAAACACCAAAAAAAACGCAGTTGTTCACTGCCATAAAACACATCTACTACATGGTCACAATGCATCCACACTTGCTATCTAAAATCACGGTTGTTCAGTGTATACACTGGCTGCCTTTAAATGTATATTTTCGCTACATAAATAATTTGTGTATTAAATTGCTATCCTAAAAGTTCTAGAAATGTAAGTCTGTGTGACACCTTAAATAAAAATGCTATCAATAAAAACGTTTTAAAAATCGTTGACCCTCAAGTATCAAACGCTATATATGATCGCTATATTAAAACTCTATGTATTAAACGTTATGTATTAAAATGCTATCCATGTACATGTAAACGGAGATTGATTTAAGGATAATGCTGGCATGTAATAAAAATTTGAATCGCAGAGTTAAATCACGGATGTGGCAGTCATTTAATTCATTAAATCGCAAGGCCAAATAATGAATTTGTTGTCATAATATAATATAGCAGAGTTAATATAGGATATATAAATTTGACGTTGTCACATTAAAATTATTGTCTATGAGATTTATGTCAATGAAATCGTTGTTTATATCCACGTAGTCACACGAGAATATAAAAGCATTGCACATTAATATCAATGTTTATAAAATTACTGCCGAAAGAAGTCGTTATCTATGTCATCGCAGTCACATAATAAAATCACTACAACTTAGGATTACTGTCTATAAAATTTATGTCTAAAGAAACCATTGAGTTAAGTATAAAATTGTTGGGTTAAAATATTGGATCGCTGGGTAAAACGAAAGGGTGAAATCATTGTATAAGAACTGGGTAATGGCTCATAAATTCATGGGGTACAAGTTCGAAAACCAAGAGGAACGGGGGTGAATGTTGTGGTTTAAAAATAAAAACACAGAGGTTGGCATCTCAACGCTGGAATAAAAACACAGAGGGTCACCAATCCTCAACGCTAGACATCATAAAAATGCAGAGATTTTCCATTAAAACACGGGGAAATATCACTGTAAAGTCGCAGAGATTTTATCAACCAAAGCGTAGAGAAATTCCAAGGTTAAGTAATTAAAAGCGTAGAGAAAATCGGAGTTTTAATCAATCAAACGCATAAATGCTTAATCACAAGAAGGCGCTAAGACAATCATTCAATCATTAATCAATCAACCACAGGGATAAGTAATGGGTAGACAACTGGGCAATTTTTTTTCCTTCGCTCATCATCCATGCACAGAAAAGCAGGACATTAGAATCTATAGGTTTATAAACACCGAAGTGACGACCGTCGATTCGGCTCTTGACCGACTGCTTAGGCGTGGATTGATGACCTAGGGATAAGGGCAGAAGATAAATCACAAACTCTTCAAAACAATCAATAAAACCCACATAGATAAGTTATTGAAATCAGAAATTGGGTTCGTCAAGGGAAATCCATTCAGAAAACAACAAACAAGGGGATTACAATACCGTGGGAAAGCAGGTGCAAGACAACACATGGACATGAAATCTTAAATGAGCACAGAGAAATAACATGAGTAAATTTAATTTTATTGCGAGTAACAATTAAACTGACGTACCTTAGAAAAACGCGACTGCTCAGTAATTTATGTGTTGTGTGCGCTCCGTCCAGCCTCCGCTTTCCGATCGATTTGACCTCACCGGTAACTCCCAGCCAACGCTAGGGATATTTGTCTTCCCCCTAAGCCCCTCGAGCCGCAAAGGGGCCACACACACTATACGAAAGAACAACTAGCACCCAGCTCACCTCGCAAGGTCGAGCTACCACTTGTTACCCGAGCTGGGTATCCCAACTCCCACAAGATAAGTTAGTCAAGACAAAATTTCAGCAGCGTAACGTTACGCATAACGATCAGCTCCATACTCCTCCTCCTCCATCCTTTTTATAGAGTTTTTAAGTGATTTCTTTCCCAAATTCTCATTTAATTTCTTTTTCATTATTTTAATCAGAAAAAAAAACCTTCCCCGTACACATGTCACCCATCCCCTTAGTTGCACCAGAAATTAATTTCATTAATTATTTAATTATTCCTATTTCCCTCACCCACCAAAAAACATTCCTAAAAACGCTCCTTGGTGTCCCAATATTCCCTTACACATTCTAAATGACTTAGGCCTTTACTAAATTCTTAGTTGAGTTCAGAATTAGAAAGTTTTTAAAGGAAATATTCATTACTAAGTTTATTCACTTACCACTTAAAAATGCGACGTGCCCTTTAGGATGCACTAGGTGCTCCAAGGGTGCCACTCGCCTCTTGACTGACTTGGTAGACGTAAAAAACCCCTAGAGTCAATACTTCGCCAGGTGATCTTGTGGGAGACTAAGGGCCTCTAAGGAATAAGGCCCCTACCTTATTGCACAACCCTTAGAATCATCGTGAACGACTGTCGCAGTCTTCCCTCACGACATTGTGGGTCTTCTCAAACTAGGTAATCGTTAACTTACAGTTCAATCCATGCAGGAGTGCTAGTAGGCTATGGCAGGGTTGTTGTCCACACCTCTCCCACAAAGTCTCTGGTTGTCGTGTGTGACCCCTCTACTCCACATGTGAGTCTGGTCGAAAAGCTATCGTCAGCCTGCATCATCAATGAATCATGTCAGCAATAATAATAAATTATCATAACATCTAATAAGATGTACATATGTCATATCAACATTAATCAAATCCCCAATAGTCCACTCCCTGACTCAATCCAGAGTCCAAGGGGTTTCTTCGAGGCCTCTGTATCCTCCAGGCCCAAATTCCTGCACACTCAGGAGAATCCAGTCAATAGTACCTATCTATGTAAATACACAAAATAACATATCATCATATCCATAATGCCTCATAATCATAATCAAACGACCAATAGTATAATAATCTGGATCACTTGCAAGCAAGTGTCCTCAAAGAATAAGYTCACTCAGTRCGTGCAAGAGTGGGATGTTACATACACCCCCTCTTTGTCTAAAATTCGTCCCAAAGTTTCACAGTATATAAGTGTCGAATAATRTGTATCACAGTATCACARGTCTATCWATCAAACAAAAATGGAAATTGTCRGCGCATATCATATGCGTCCTCCTAGGTCGTCGAGTGCRGACTATAGTTGTCYCAYTGGACCTTCACCTGATCTATTGTTCGATGTTGTAGTTGTCGAATGCRATGATCCGTGGTGTGGATCGGCTCARCCGTGAGCRCACCCACATCAAATAACTACAAGGAACTCATGTCAATAACATGTGTAGGATCACTAATATAATGTCTCAAAACAGATACATGAAAAACATTGTACATACGCCTCAAAGAATCAGGCAAGGCTAGTCGATAGGCCACATTCCCCTTCCTTTCCACAATCTCGAAAGGTCCCACGAACCTAGGAGAGAGTTTACCACCCCTTCCAAACTTGATCGAACTCTTATGCGGTTTCACCCGCAAGAAGACTTGATCACGAACTCCGTAACTACGGTCGACACGATGCACATTCACATAACTCTTCTGTCGATCCTGCGCTTCTTTGATCCTTTGTTTTATTGTTTGCATTTGATCTTCCATTTCTTGGATCATTTCTGTTCCCACCAAGACCCTATCCTCAAGCCAATCCCAACTCAAAGGCATCTGACACAATCGTCTGTAAATAAACTTGAAAGGTGCCATCTTAATGGTGCTTTGGTAACTGTTGTTATATGCGAATTCTACCAGTGGCAAGAATTCTTCCTAATGTTTTTTTTGGTCCTTCACGTACATATGCAACATGTCCTCCAAGATTTGGTTTGTTTGTTCGGTCTTCTCATCTGTATTTGGGTGATACATAGTACTGAAGTTAAGTTGGGTTCCCAATGCCTCTTGGAAACTAATCCGAAATCATCTAGTAAACAACGATCCTCGATAGGATATAATCCTCTTAGGAATGACATGCAACCTCACAATATCACTGATGAAAACTCTAGCTATGTCAGGTGCTTGATACATAGTACGCATAGGAATACAATGAGCACTCTTCATCAGAGTGTCGACTACCACAAAAATCGAGTTGTGTCTCATTGTCGTGAGTGGTAATTCAACAATGAAATCCATCGAAATGACCTCCCATTTCGATTCCAGAATAGCTTATGGCTATAGTAATCCTGTTAGATGTCTATGTTCAGCCTTCACCTACTGACATTCTAGACATCTGGCCACATAGTTGACTATGTCTGTCTTCATTCCTTTCCATAAGAATAAGGTTTTAAGGTCCTCCCTCATCTTCATGATCCCCGTGTGAGCCATGTACACTGCTCTGTGAGTCTCATTTAGGATCAAAATCCTCAACTCGTCATTCGGTGGTACGTAAATTCAAATTTTAAATCTCAATAATCCATCGTCATAAAACGTAAATCCTTCAAATCTTGGTACCATCATTGTGTTTCATCCGATAAAATCCTTGAACTCTTTGTACCAGTCATCGTCGCGCTGTAAATTTAGAATCTTTTCACATAGATTCGTCTGAAGAGGCAACACCAAAAAGATGTGTGGTTTTCGACTCAAAGCATATGCCACTCGGTTCATTTTTTCTTTTATGTAAGTTATCTCGAAATCATACTCACTAAGCAATTCCGACCAACGTCGTTGTCGTGCATTCAAGTCGCTTTGCGTAAAGATGTGGTGTAGTCCACAGTGGTATATTTTTAGTTCAAATTTTCGTCCAATAAGGTAGTGTCTCCAAACTCTCAAGGCATATATAATGGCTAACAAATTCAAATCGTGCGTCACATAGTTATCCTCATGCCTTCTCAACTTCCTTGAGATGTAAGCGATCACTCAACCATCTTGCATCAGGACTCCGCCTAAGCCTTCCTTGCATGCACCAATGCATACCAAGAAGTTCGTGTCCATGTCAGGGAACTTTAGTATTGGTGTTGTTGTCAATAGCTCCTTGAGCCTCCGAAATGCTTCCACGCATTTCTCGATCCAAACAAACTTCTTGTTCTTCTTCTGCAATTTCGCGATCGAATTTTCTATCTTCTAAAATCCCTCAACGAACTGTCAATAGTATCTTGCTAAACCCATGAAGCTACGCACTTCCGGGACATTCGTCGGCGCAGACCATTCTATAATAGCCTCAACCTTTGCTGGATCCATGGAGATACCTTCGTCAGAGATGACATGCCCTAGGTAGTGAATCATCGATTGATAAAACAAGCATTTAGACAATTTCTCATACAATTTGTTCTCTCGCAGACATTGTAGTACCAAGCGCAAGTGCTCATCATACTCCTCCATCGTCTGAGAGTAAATCAAAATATTGTCAATGAATACTTGGACAAACTTGTCCAAGTACTCACGGAACACCCTGTTCATCAAACTCATTAAAACCTCTGGGGCGTTTGTCAGTCCAAACGGTAAAACAATAAACTCGTAATGTCCAAACCTCATATTAAAGGCGGTCTTAGGGATGTCATCCTCCTTGATCCATAACTGGTGATACCTTGATCTCAAGTCGATCTCTGAAAACACTGTCGCACCCTTCATCTGATCAAACATATCTTCAATCCTTGGCAACAGATACTGATTCTTGATCGTTGTCTGGTTCAATTGACGGTAGTCAATTCAGAGTCTCCACAACCCATCCTTCTTTCGTATGAAAATAACAGGCGCACCCCACAGTGACACACTTGGACGTATAAGTCCCAGGTCCAACAACTCCTTCAGTTGCATTCTCAACTCCTGTCACTACATGGTCAACATTCGATAAGGCATTCTTGCTATCAGTTCAGTACCCGGTTTTAGGTCTATGGTAAATTCCAATTCTCTGTCCGGCAACATCCTAGGTAACTCCTCTGAGAAGACGTCCACAAACTCTCTCACCACCAGAAGGTGTTCTAGACATTTCACTACTCCCTTTTCATTTAACGCAAGGATTACATAAAGCTTACACCCCTTGCGCATGTTCTTTCGTAGTTGCAAGGAAGAGATGAACCTCAGGGAAACTCCCTGGTTTCGACCTACAATCACGCGTCTATGTCCCTCATCATCGACCAAGATCAACTATTTTATCTTACAGTTGAGTATTGCCTCATGCGTTTCCAACCAGTCCATATCGATCACGACGTCATAAAATCCTAATATCGTGACGTACATGTTGGCCCTGGTGACAAACTCTCCCAGGTTAAGGGTACGGCTCGTAACCTTCCCTCCAACCTTTTGTTTGGCTCCCAAAGCCATCTCTACAAAGCTAAACTCATCATGTTCGACTTCCTTTACCTTAATTTTTTTTAGGGTTGCACCTGAAATGAAACTCTCGGTAGCATCGGGATCTATCAAAATACTAAGAGTATGGTCAGTGACGGTACTTGATGTCTTAAGCACAGTCAATTGGTGCTCTGTCTGGCGTTTATTCATCGCTACATGAATCTGATGGGCCTTGCCCAAATCTCCCACGGTAGTGGGTCCGACTGATCCAGATGTTCTAGTCCTCTCCACTGGGCAGTCACACTGGTAGTGTGGCTCCCCACATGTCCAACATCCCTTCTTCGGTCTAGTACTCCTGGTACCTGAATTTAATTATCAACCTTATAATAAAAAATCAAATCAACGAAAGTCGTAGTGATCCCAAGTCGCGGGTTGAACCCGCTCTGATACCATGTTGTAACGACCCCATTCGTTATGATTACAAGCGAAGCAAAAAGTGTAATTTGTTTTTTTTTCTTAGACAGGAAGGCAACGACGACAAAAACTTAACCACACAACTTGACAACGAACACCATGCACACAGATCAGGGAATAGACAACAATGACTCAACACACTAGCACATCGAGAAACTAGGCGAAACATGTGAAAATCAAAGACAGATAGAAACGACTAGCCGCCCGACACAACCACGAGAACACTACAAGCTAAAGGAAAACATCCACAATCCTAACACAACGGCTTGAGGACCAGTAGTCGGATACCTCTATGGCGCGCAAACGAACATGTTAAGGCGTTACAAACCAAGCGCCAACATCAATTACAATGAACAACGCTCACATCAGGAAGCATTGACTTCGGCCAGGTTATCATTCGCCTTTATCCGTCAGGGCGTGCGATGATCCCCTCATCAGAAATCATGCAGTCACTAGGCAATAGGCGTGACAACAACCATAGTGCACCAATATTATTGGACCCTTAACACAAGATAAATTCAATGCGCTAGGAGACTAAATTAACTGTCAAACACATGAGGAATAAACCCCAAGCACCCAACCAACAATCGATAAGACAACAAAACACAAGGAAATATGACAACTATAACACTCAACCACACATTAAATTCCAAAGCAATCCAACATCAACATGGTTAAAGGCTCCTAGGAATCTAATCTATAACCCAACATACCTCACATTAACTCTCGATTCCACATGCATCATACTTTCCTTAATCGATCCTTCTTTACTGTTTGTGGAGTAACTATTTATTTTTTTCTTATTGCGTTAAAAAGTGAACTACTAAAAGCACTTAACATACTCAAAATACGTTGTCAACAATCTACACTGTCTACTAATAAACGTTGTCCAACATATGAACATTGTCACAATATATAAATGTTGTCCAATATATAAACACTATAAAAAAGTATGTAAATCGTAGTCAATGATATTGCAATCATTAAATCGCTATCCAAAATGATGACATTAATAGAATCATGTTGTCCAACATTAATAATTAAACGTTATCCAACTGTGTAATCGCTATCATAAAACATAGGATAATTATTACACAAACATAACGCTATTTATGAAACGTTGTCCAATAGCAATGATTATTAATGCTATTTATTAATAGAAGAATGTTATCCAACAATAATAATGTTATTTATTAATAGAAGGACGTTGTCCATCAACAATAATGCTATTTATCAATTTGAAGAATGTTTTCATACATAGCATACCATTCTACTATTACCACCACAACAATTACACAGAAATCAGACACAGAATCGCAGTCTAATTAAAAGCAAATACATAGTCAACAATTGACAGTCACCGAAAACGGAAATCGTTATCAGATATTCAAGGCGTTGTCTATTAATAAAAAGGGGACTCGCTGCCATGGTACATAAACATCGTTGAGTTTAACATAGGAAGTGCGCTGAGTTTTATCAAAAATCGCAGTCAATAAAAAGGGAAATTTGCAATCAATGAGGTAATAATTTGCCCAGTAAATTCACAATCAATAAGAGTAATCCTCCCAACCATTACACAAGAAATAAATGCTACTTTTACACAATGAAAATGCATCCCTATACACAACAAGGGTGCCACCATTTACACAGTAAAAACACCCAAAAAAACGCATATGTTCACTGCCATAAAACACATTTACTACGTGGTCACAAAGCATCCACACTTGCTATCTAAAATCACGGTCGTTTAGTGTATACACCAGAGGCCTTTAAATGTATAGTTTCGTTGCATAAATATTATGTGTATTAAATTTCTATCCTAAAATTTCTAGAAATGTAAGTCTGTGTGACACCTTAAATAAACACGCTATCAATAAAAACGTTGTAAAAATTGTTGACCCTTAAGTATTAAACACTATATAACATCGCTATATTAAAAAGATATGTATTAAATGCTATCCATGTACATGTAAATAGAGAGTGATTTAAGGATAATGTTGGCATGTAATACAAATGTGAATAGCAAAGTTAAATCACAGATGTGGAAGTGATTTAATTCATTAAATCGCAAGGCCAAATAATGAATTTGTTGTCATAATATAATATAGCAGAGTTAATATAGGATATATAAATTCGACGCAGTCACATTAAAATTATTGTCTATGAGATTTTTGTCAATGAAATCGTTTTTTATATCCACGCAGTTACACAAGAATATAAAAGCGTTGGACATTAATATCATTGTTTATAAAATCACTGCCTAAAGAAGTTGCTATCTATGTCATTGCAGTCACACAATAAAATCGATGCAACTTAGGATTATTGTCTATAAAAAAAAATTCTAAAGAAACCGCTGAGTTAAGTATAAAATTTTTGGATTAAAATATTGGATCGTTGGGTAAAAAAAAAGATCAAAATCGTTGTATAAGAACTGGGTAATGGCTCATAAATTTGTGGGGTACAAGTTGTTCAAAAACCAAGAGGAACGGGGGTGAATGTTGTGGTCTAACATTAAAAACGCAGAGGTTAGCATCTCAACGCTGGAATAAAAACGCAGAGGGTCATGACCAATCCTCAACGCTAGACATCATCAAAACGTAGAGATTTTCCATTAAAATACGGGGAAATATCATTTAAAAGTCGCAGATATTTTATCAACCAAAGCGCATAGATATTCCAAGGTTAAGCAATTAAAAGCATAGAGAAAATCCGAGTTTTAATCAATCAAATGTAGAGATTCTTAATCATAAGAAGGCACCAATACAATCATTCAACCATGAATCAGTCAACCGCAGGGATAAGTAATGGGTAGACAACTAGGAATTTTTTTTTTCCTCCGCTCATCATCCATGCACAGAAAAGCAGGGCATTAGAATCTATAGGTATATAAACATCGAAGTGACGATCGTCGATTCAGAGCCTAGTCGACTGCTCAGGCATGGACTGGTGACCTAGGCATAAGGGTGGAAGATAAAGTACAAAATATTCAAAACAATCAATAAAACCCACACAGATAAGTTATTGAAATAAAAAATCGGGTTTTCCAAGGGAAATCCATTCAGAAAACAACAAGCAAGGGTATTACAATACTGTCAGAAAGTAGGTGCAAGACAGTGTATGGAAATGAAATATTAAACAAGCATAGAGAAATAACATGAGTAAATTTAATTTTATTGCGAGTAATAATTAAACCAACGTACCTTTGTCAAACATAACTTCTCAATAGTTTATGTCCCGCGCGCGCTCCGTCCAGCCTCTACTTGCCGATCGATGTGACCTCACCGGTACCTCCCAGCCAATGCTAGGGGTACTCTTCTTCCCCCTGAGCCCCCCGAGCTGTAAAGGGGCCACACACACTATACTAGAGAACAACTAGCACCCAGCTCACCTCACAAGGTCGAGCTACCACTCGTTACCCGAGCTGGGTATCCCAACTCCCACAAGATAAGTCAGTCAAGAAAAAAATTCAGCAGCGTAATATTACACATAAATATCAGCTCCATATTCCTCCTCCTTCATCCTTTTTATAGAGTTTTTAAGTGATTTCTTTCCCAAATTCTCATTTAATTTATTTTTCATTATTTTAATCAGAAAAAAACCTCCCCCGTACACATCTCACCCATCCCCCTAGTTGCACCA
>ML801260.1:96453-115896 GCA_009831015.1 Picea engelmannii | reverse complement strand
GATACTTCGGGGAATAACTTATGGAAAGTGAGTTGTATGAGGGGAGTTAGTCCTGTATGCACAAATATTCATAAGTGATAATTCTTTTTAGACTTTCAAGGAGAATACTTATGATATTCTCTTGAATCTCAGGATGGAGGGAAGAAAGGGACAACATAAACAAGGAAGAAGACAAAACCAACTATACCACAACAATTTTGAAAGAAAAAAGTTATTTCAGCGGTGTCTCAAAATGAGGACATCGTGACAATTGTGTGTAATTTATTTTCATCGATCAAAAATACTTAAAGAATGACATTGTTATGGAAAAATTGATCCAGACTTTATTTCTAATGATTACGTGAAACAAACAGTAGAAATTAAAAATTCAACAAACCAAAGTAAAAAGAAAATAGTAAGACAAAAGACTATATACATCAGTCATGTTTACACAAAGTGTTAATGATCAAGATGGTTCTGCATAATGTTTCAAGTGGGAACCATTACTACTACAAGAGAAAAATTGTTCCTCCAAATCCTTTAGAAGGTATGAGTTTGTACCTAGGATAAAAACGATTTTGAAAGGACCTAGCCATAATTTTCGGAATTTAGAATGTCTTCCTCTTTCAGCATGGGATGAGTCCCATAGTAGGACATTGTCATCAACATTGAATTCAACATCCTTTGCTCGTTTTTTAAAATACTTTTTCACCATTTGTTGCCTTCTTTTCAGGTTCTCCAAGGAAAACTTTATTTGTTCTTCTAGGGCTAACAATGCATTTATCCTTTGGGGAACATTAGAAGAATTTAATTCTTCAATCTATAACATCAGTTGTAAGGAGGAAAGATCTAGCTTAGTAGGAAGAATAACCTCTTGGCCATATACGAGTTGAAATGGAGTAAATCATGTGCTTTCTTTGGTGGTTGTATGATCTTCCCAGAGAGCATAAGTGAGAAGTTTGTGCTACTAGCAAGGTTTGTCTTCTATGATTCTCTTTATAATCGTAACTAGATTCTTGTTAGTGGACTCTGCTTTCCAATTTCCCTGAGGGTAATAAGAATATGAAGTGAAATGATTGACCCCTAACTTAGCCATAAATAGGGTCAATTTTGTAGAAATGAAGGCTGGGTCATTGCCTGTAATGATCTTTAATGGGATGTCGAATATGGAAAAGGTATTAGATTCTAGGAACAAAACTACCTGCTTATCTTGTGAGTGTATAAGAGGAACAACCTCATTCCACTTAGTAAAGTAATAAATGGATTTCAAAATAAATATATGCCTTACAGAAGATGGAGGGTTGATAGGACCAATAAAGTCTAGGCCCCATTTAGAAAAAGGGAAATCTTGAAGTACAGGTTGTAAAGGCATGTCAGAGAGGCGTTCTTTTCCAGCTAATTTTTGGAACTTATCACAGGATCTTGAAAATTTATGAGTCACGAAATATCGAAGTCCAGTAATAACCATTTCTTATGATCTTAAAAGTAGTAGCCTTAGCAGAAAAATGGCCACCGATGTGAATGAAAAAAGCTGATGATCCATGGATTTCATGTAACAATTTATGTGCTTCTTCATCATTTACACATCAAAGTAACAAACCATCAACATACCTCCTAAACAAAAAGTCTCCTAAAATGATATACTTGGAAGCTTCAAGGCAGAGTCTCCTTCTCTGGCGAGGATCTAGCCCATCTGGAAACTTTTGGTACTGCAAATAATACACCATAATTTTATACCAAGGATGCTCAGATAGGGATAGATTCTGATTTTCAATATAAAACAACATTGAAAGAGGATTATCTTGGTCGTCAAACTCTTCACTTGGTTTGGGGTGATGATCTAAGTGAAGGGCTAGGTCTCATCCCTTGATTGTCTTCAAAGTCATGATCAACAAATCATGCTCTTGAATTTTGGCAAGCCAATGTGCGAGTTTTCCTAAAAGATAAGTTTGTGAAAGCATAAACTTGACCATAGGAAAAGGGATTTTTACCTGCGTATGTTTTCCCAAAATAAAATGGCAAAATTTTTCTATAGCCTTAACAAGAGAAAAATCATGTTTCTCAACATAAGAGTAGTTCATCTCATCATGTGATAAAATCTAACTCGTGTAAGCTACAAGATTTTCGTTGTTTTGGTCATCACATTGTAAGAGGATAGTATAAATTGCTTCCTTGGTGGCATTGGTATATATGATAAAGTCTTTCTCAAAATCCAGTTTCACCAGAACTGGTGAAGAACTGATTGTTTTCTTAATACTAAGGAAAGCATTCTTGACATCCCCTATCCAAGAAAAAGAACAATCTTGCTTCAAAATATTATGGATTGGTTTAACCATGACAACAAAATCAGGAACAAATCTACAAAAAAAATTAATAATACCCATGAAGGCTTGAACTTCTTTCTTGGAGGTGGGGGCAATGAGGGTTAGAATGGCAGTAATCCTATTGGAATCTATACTTATCCCTGAATTGGAAACAATGTGACTGAGGATCTTTCCCTTCGTGACATCAAAAATATCTTTGAAAGGATTTAAAGAAATGCCAATTTTCTGGAACACATGAGAACCTTTCTAAGATGACCGAAATGATCCAACCGGTTTTTAGAATAAATAGTCAAATCATCAAGATAAACTTGGATAATCTTACCGATTAGATCATCAAAGGTTATCTGCATATCTCTTTGAAAGGTGGCACCTGCATTAGATAAGCCAAAAGGCATGCGTTCATAAGAAAATGTGCCCCACCGTGTGGCAAATGTGGTTTTATACCTATCAATCATTTTTACCTTGATTTGATTATACCCAGAAAAATCATCCAGTAAGGAAATCATTTGAGACCCTACAAATTGTTTTAAAATCATTTCCATATTTGGAAGTGGAAAATGGTCTTTAAAACTTGCTCTATTCAATGCACGTAAATCTACACACAATCTAATATGGCCGGTAGTTTTCCAAACAGGGACCAGATTTGAAACCTATTCGGAATACTTAACTGGAAATATTATATTAGCTTTCAAATGTGTTTCCAATTCTTTTCTAATAGTGGCTTTGAGCACAAGGTTAATAGATATTTGTCTTTTCCTAACTGGTTTTACCTCTTCCTTGATAGGAATGGCATGATGTATGAGAGATGGATCAAAACCACAAAGATCCTCGTATGACCAGGAAAAACTGTCTTGAAATTCACGGAGTAATTTTGTGAATTTTTCTTTTTCTTCATCATAACATTGGGCACCTAATTTAATTATATTTGGAGATTTGGATGTCCCAATTTCAAGGAAATGGTATCACCAACTTTCATTTTCGAATCCTCTTCCTTATGTGTTTCTTTTTTGCCTACATCACTTGACGAAAATGAACTTTCGAGAGGCGTCAAGCCTTTAGGAAATTTGTCATCTTCAATAGAGATGATTTATTTGGGATTAAATGGTTCATTTTATATGAAAGCGCAAATTCCTTCATCACTCGGGAAATCCTGTCATGATTCTATGTTATCAGGAATGTGAGGAAGATATAGAGATTGGAATGTACAATCAGGTCTTTGAGGTAAAAGTTGTCGAGTAGGAGATGTTACAAAAACAACTTACCAACCATTGAATAAAGCTCCCTCTTAACTTGAGTGATTTTAAATGATAACATATTTGAAATTGTTGATGATTAAAACTTCGTGAGAAATCCTCCAGGACACACACTAATTGAGTCGGCCTGTGAAAGAGCCCATGAGTTGGGTGTGCCCATGAGATGGGTGTGTCGTTCCTCTCTGAGACTGAGATGGAACATTGTGTGCCCCTGTATGGGGTGAGGATTCCCATGAGATGGGTGTATTGATGTGTGTGCCCCTGTGGGGTGAGTATTCCCATGAGATGGGTGTGTCGTTTGAGATGAAATGATGTGTACCCCTATGAGGGGTGAAGGTGCTCATATGATGGGTGTATCGTTCTCCTATTTGTAGAGAGTTGAGATGATGTGGTACTCCAGATGATTCTCCTATGAGACTTAGTGAGATAGAGATCCATTGAGTAGGATGTCCCTGTGGCTAAGCACAGGTGGGCGTGCCCCTAGTGGCTGAGCACTAGTGGGTGTGTGAGATGCCTTGCTTCTAAATGATTCTCTTGTGAGACTCGGTGAGATAGAGATCTGTTGAATAGGACGTCCCAGTGGTTGAGTATAGGTGGACGTGCCCCTAGTGGTTGAGCACTAGTGGGTGTGTGAGATCCCTTTCTATATTGTCTAAGAGTAATATTTACCTGTAACCCTAATTGTAATGTAAAGGGTACATGTTGGCCCCACCATAAAGTGAAAGATAATTAATGTAAAAGATAATTAATATTGTAATTATTAATCATATTATGAGTTTGTGAGGTTGGCCCTGTTGTGCCAATAGACACCACTTTTGATGTGTCCAGTCTAGTATAAATAAAGGTGATTTCCCCATTGAGGAAACACACAAGTCACAAGACATTTGGAAATTTCAGCAAGTACATCTTCTAGGGTTGAAGTACGTAGCTCTCTTGGGCGCAAGCTTCTTGGTTTTGGAGAGCACCCTTTTGTGTTCTAGGTCTATTGTGGGAGATATTTCTCTTGAGAGTATAGCAAATGATTTCTGGTTTTTCTTCCCTTTTTGAGAAGGGTTTCCCGGGATATTTATTTTGTTCTTGTGCATGGTATTTCTTCTTGTGATATTGGTTATTGCAACAATTGTTAATGGTGTAGTTGCATTTGTTTATGGTTCAAGTAAAAGATAAAATTGAAATAAACCTCATTCTTGAGCCTAGCATAGTGAAAATTCAACATGGTATCAGAGTATAGGTATTAAAGAATCCATTGCACAAGCTTCAAGGAAGTCATCCTCCTCTTTTGCAGAACCGTACGACCCTCCTAAGGTTTCCAGAAAATTTGTACGACCCTCACTTTTTGGGTGTTTGAGCACTTAATACTTGGAAGTTGGGGATGAAAATTACATAGGAGTGTATGGAATCCTTCAATACACCTCCAAAAACCTTCAAATTGCATTTACGAGCATTTTGAATTTTTGACCCTAGTGTTTCTAGGGTTTCGCAATTTTCTGGACAAAATTCAGATATAGGGTTTTTGAAACTCATTGAAGAATCTTTCAATATTACTAGTGTTCTTCTGAATTTCAAGGATTATTGTTGGCAGTCATAATCCCAACAAAACTTAAGATTTCTAGCCTATCCTAACTGTTAGGTTTTCTAGCCCAGTTGGCAAGGGTTTGTGAAGAATCTGAAAATATGAAGAACAAAACCTTGGTGGAAGATATGCTTGATAGATCAAGAAACTTCAGTTCCTGGAAGTCAAGACTTCAGAACAATTTTGAAGATGAAGATATATTGTGGGAAATACAAAATGCTTTACCAGAGACAGCTACCGATGAAGAGAAGGAAGGAAGGAAGGAAGATGACGTCAAGGCAAGGAAGATAATCATCTACTCAGTAAGAGATCATATCTTGCCTTGTATTTCCAACCTGAAGAAAACTTATGAAATGTATGAATCATTGAAGAATATGTTTGAGAGTGAAAACACCCTTAGAGCTCTTACATTGAAGGGCCAGCTTCAAAATATTATGATGACAAAAGGTGACACCATTGCTTCCTTCTTTATGAAGATGTCAGAGATCAAATATCAGGTATATTCCATTGGAGAAATCATATCTAACAGAGAACTTGTTTTGACCACTCTCAATAATCTTATAAAACATTGGGAACCATTTCTTCAAAGTATCAGTGGAAGAGAAAAACTACCTACTTTTGATCATCTGTGGATAGACTGTACCCAAGAAGAAATCAGACTTATAGCTAGAGGAGTGGAAGACTCCCCTCATGATGACAATCATGCTCTTGCACTTCCTACAAAGAAAGGAGGAATATTTAAAAGAAACTTCAGGAAAACTTTCAAAGATGAGAAGACTTCATCAGCTTCAAGTTATGATCATAGAAAAGACATGTCAAAGATCTAGTGCTTCAGATGTGACAAGTATGGACACTTTGCAAGAAATTGTCCTACTAGAAAGAAAGGAAGAAAATATTCTTCCACCACTGACATTGATCCAGACCCACCTCAGAAAGATGAATACATGAGAAATGAGGATTACTTCCTCTAACCTTTCTTAGGAAGACCAAATACAAAGAGTTAACATAACTGTAGACTAGGGTAAGTTGTTGTACTACTTTCCTTATTTGATTTAATCAATAACTTGTAGTTGATTGCATTTTGGTAATGAAGGGTATTATCCTTAGTGTGGGAGCCCTCATGACTTGGACCATTATCCCTGGTACGAGAGTCCAATTTTTCTTGATTGATTATTATTCTAGTATATGAGGCCATTTTGGTTGTTATCACTATGGGAGGCCATCTTGGTTATTATCCTAGTACAAAGATCATCAAAATACTATAGAATTAGTAGAGAACCTGAGAAGACATGAGATATCTCAAGGTTAACAAACAGGAAAAGGAAGATATCTATCCTTCAGACTTCAAAGGGAGCCACTTGACTCAGAGGGAGTCAAAATATTTAAAAGGAAGGAAGAGCCAATACCTTCTTCCCCTTCAGTAGTTTAGAGGGAGGCAACCATTGATCCAGTTGATCTAGTTGCTCCAGTTGATATTCCCAGAGACATTGCAATAGGCCATAAAAGGCTTGTCTGGGCTCGAAAAAATCTGCAAGAGGCAAAGGGACATGCATCTCCTCAAGGCACATTCTGAGAGAGAAAGAGACCAAAGAGACTTTCGAGCTACTTTTCATCCATGAGTCACATCATTGATTCTGAGCCTTCTTTTCATGGAGAAGCGACAGGTAAGAAAGTATGGCAAGATGCCATGACAAGAAGAATATCAATCCATCTTGAAGAATGATGTGTGGGATATTGTTCCGAGACCATAAGAGAAGTGTTGAGAAATACAAATCGATATTTGTATCCAAAGGAATCTCACAAGTAGAGGGAGTTGAATATGATGAGACATGTGCTCCAGTATCCCGATAGACTTCCATTCGTACTATAATTTCACTAGCTACATCCATGAGTTAGAAACTACATCAAATGGATGTAAAGACAACCTTTCTTAATGGTGAGATTGAGGAAGAAGTTTATATCGAGCAACCAGAAGGATTCATGATACACGACGAGAAAACTCATGTGTGAATGTTGAACAAAGCCTTGTATGGACTTAATCAAGCACCTCGTGCTTAGTACGAGAAGACAAATGGATTCTTGATGAGTTTGGGCTTCAAAAGAGTGTTTCTAATCCAAACCATATTATCATATTGTTGGTAACGAGTGCCTAATCTTGGTTCCGTATGTGGATGACTTATTCCTCACTGGTTCATAAAGACTTATTGTTGAATGGAAGCAAGCATTCACTTATGAATTCAAGATGAAGGATCTGGGTATGATGCACTACTTCTTGGGACTAGAAGTATGGCAGAGGACGGATGAGATTTTCCTGAGTCGAGGAAAATATACAGTGGAGATATTGAAGAAGTTCGGTATGACAAAGTGAAAATTCATGCATACACTGATGGTGAGGGATTTGAAAAAAATGAATGATTCTTCTATTGATTCAGGGGAGATTGATCCACATTTGTACCAACAACTGATTGGATCATTGATGTATCTAGTTAACATCAGACCTGATATATTCTATGCAGTGAATGTACCTAGTCAATTCATGACTCAGCTGAGACAGACTCTCTGGATATAAGAGAAGCACGTATTGAGATATCTATGAGGCACAATTGGATATGGCGTGAGACATTCCTTCAGTGTAGACTTTCGTTTACAGGGATATGCTGATGAAAATTGGGCAGGGAGCGCAGTGGACCAAAAGAGAACATCTGGTTGTTGTCTTACCTTGGAGTTTTCCATGGTTTCCTGGTGCACCGGGAAATAGAGCTATGTGGCCTTGAGTACTGAAGAAGTAGAGTATATATCATTGAGTGTGGCAGTCTGCGAAGCAGTGTGGCTTCGCAAGCTCCTGAAAAATTTATTTGATCATGAGATGGATCCTACCATTATTCATTGTAATAACCAGAGCTCTGTGAAGCTCTCTGAGAACCCTGTGTTTCAAGATAGATCGAAACACGTTGAGATAAAATATCATTATATCATAGACATGGCATAGAGGAAAGAAACACACGTGTAATACCTTCCTACACATGAGCAGATTGCAGATATCTTCACCAAACTGCTTGCCAAGAAGAAGTTCAAGTACTTTCGTGAGAGACTTGGCCTGGTGGAGAATGCCTCCCTAGCTGAGAGGGAGTGTTGATGATTACAACTTTGTGAGACATCCTCCGGGACACGGAATGAGTGAGTCGGCCTGTGAGAGAGTCCATGAGTTGGGTGTGCCCATGAGATGGGTGTGTCGTTCCTCTCTGAGACTGAGATGGAACATTGTATTCCCCTATATGGGGTGAGGATGCCCATGAGATGGGTGTATCGATGTGTGTGCCCCTGTGGGGTGAGAATTCCCATGAGATGGGTGTGTCATTTGAGATGAAACGATGTGTACCCCTGTGAGGGGTGAAGGTGCCCATGTGATGGGTGTAGCGTTCTCCAATGTGTAGAGAGTTGAGATGATGTGGTACTCCATATGATTCTCCCGTGAGACTCGGTGAGATATAGATCTTTTGAGTAGGGCGTCCCTGTGGATGAGCACAGTTGGACATGCCCCTATTGGCTTAGCACTAGTGGGTGTGTGATATCCCTTGCTTTCAGATGATTTTCCTATGAGGATCAGTGAGATAGAGATCTGTTGAATAAGACATCCCTGTGGTTGAGCATAGGTGGGCATGCCCCTAGTGGTTGAGCACTAGTGGGTGTGTGAGATCCCTTACTATATTGTCTAAGAGTAAGATTTACATGTAACCCTAATTGTTATGTAAAGGGTACAGGTTGGCCCCACCATAAAGTGAAAGATAATTAATATTGTAATTATTAATTATATTCTGATTTATTGAGTTTGGCCCTATTGCGCCAATAGACACCACTTTTGATGTGTCTAGTCTAGTATAAATAAAGATGATCTCCCCATTGAGGAAACACACAAGTCACAAGACATTTGGAAATTTCAGCAAGTACATCTTCTAGGGCTGAAGTGTGCACCTCTCTTGGGCACTAGCTTCTTGGTTTTGGAAAGCACCCTTTTTTGTGCTAGGTCTATGGTGTGGGAGGTCTTTCTCTTGAGAATATAGCAAAGGATTGTTGGGTTTTCTTCCCTTGTTGAGAATGGTTTCCCAGGATATTTCTTTTGTTCTTGTGCATGGTATTTCTTCTTGTGATCTTGGTTATTGTAACAATTGTTAATGGTGTAGCTGCATTTGTTTATGGTTCAAGTAAAAGATAAAATTGAAATAAACCTCATGCTTGAACCTAGCATAGTGAAAATTCAACAAAAATGAGCATCCAAATAGCTTGAGTATAACATTTAAGTAACTTATTACTTGGTGATTAAATCTTACATACAAGATTCACAACAAGTTCAGAATCACCAAAAATTGTAAGGTGGCCACAACCAAGGTTATATGCATTTTCAATGCCTAACAATAAAGCCTCAAACTCGATGACATTGTTTGTGAAAGAAAATTCCAACCTATAAGAAAATTTGTGTATTTTACCTATAGGGGAATATAGAATGATGTCATCTCCAATACCTTTGTTTGAACATGAGCCATCAAAATTCATTTGCCACATGCCATCATCTAAATCAAATAGTTCAAGCATAGTGTCACCCTCATCAACAAAGATAGAGTAAACTCCCAAATATTCTTTGAGATAGTTTACATTAGGTTGGGTAATGCTCTCTATATATGGTGAAATTATTCCTTCCCTAAGGACTATAATGTTCTTTCTATTTCAAGGGACGAACGAATGTGTTTTATCAAGTGAAAGGTATCCACCAGTTAAGGCTTGCCAATATCTTCCTAAAAAAATTGAATAGTTACTCATTGACATGTCAATTACTTGGATGTTGAGGGTTGTTCTTATCTCAGGATGTGCACACAAAACTAAGGTTACATCCTTGATTTCTCCTATAGTTTATTGTTGCAAGTTGTTATAAGAGAGCATGCTTCTAGAATTTTTGTTAGTACTAATTTTAGACATTACACTTGTACCAAAACCTCCATCAATTAGGAAACAACGAGCTATTTTATCCATGATTTTTATAGAGATATACAAAGGGAGGTTTTTTACAGAGTTCCTAAAATTATTTACACCCATCTTATTTACATTTGAATCCTCTTCCTTCAACTCTTCAAATAAATTGTCTATGGTATAAATTTTACCTTCCATAAAGTTTTTGAGATGCTTATGTTGTTCTGGGATGGAAACCATTTCCAAAAGAGTAGCATCATATTTGATATTAGCCAATTGATTCAGGATATTATACTTATAAGAGGGAAGAGTAGAAGACACTCCTTGATTATCCGAAGTTCTGACAGCTTGTGTATCAACACTTTTAGAAGATGAGCATGGGGTGGAAGAAGTGCGGGGAAAGTCATATTTTCCCTTGGCAGTGTAAGATTTATTCCTGGTATTGATTACCATAACATATTCAGGTTCAACCCAATCTAAAAAAACGATCGTGGTATCAAAAATTTTTCCAAAGATCTTATCTCTAGCATTTTTATTAACTTCGCAAGTATTTTCTTCATGATTTTCTTCACAGAAGCTACACCAACTATGAGCCATTATGGCCTTTGGATGAAAAGTGTTTCCATTAGTATTACTAAAAGGTGATAAGGAAGAATAATATTCCCTAGGGGCGGGGGAAGAGGAATTTCCTTTTCGTTCGTAGGCTATCATCCTATTATTCATATCTTGAACGAGTTGTAGGAGGGAAGACATGTTTGTTTGCTTGACCAAGTCTCCCTTAGGGAGACCCGTTCTTTCAATTTTCTCTTCATATTCTAGGAAATTATGAAGGGTGGAACCAAGGTTGTCAATAGCCTTCTCTTCGAGTCTATGACTATAAGGAGAAGGTAATGCATGAAAGCCGCCTGATTTTGAGGACGATTTAGTTCATAGATTTGATTATATAATTTGGTGAAGCGAAGGTTAAAAGATTTAATGGTCTCACCATCCTTATATTCAATATTATTGTATACCCTTAAATTCTCAGCTACACTCTTGGGATGTACATAAGTGGACTTGAACCAATAAACCAATTCTTCCCGAGTGGAAAGGATTTTGGGAGGGAGGTCAAAAAAATCTGTTGTAGCTTTCCCTTCGAGAGAATTGACAAATAAATGCATGCAAGTGTCATTATTGTTAGCTCCTATGTTATGACAAGCATTATAAAATGCTACCAGGTGTTTGTTTGTAGTAACCATACCATTTCCCAAAAACCTAAGTAAATGATCCTTGAATTTTGGTAATGGGTGAGTGCCTGGTGCAAGATTCAAGGGAGAAGATACGTGCCATGGGGTGGTTGTATCATCTTCTTCGAATTGGAAAAATCCATATTTATTTATGACTTTAGCAATATTGGTAGTGGATTGAATAGGGACTTGATGGTTGTACATACTACCAATTATTGATGAAGCAGAAGGTTGCAACGAGGAGGGACCTCTGGTGCCACTACCACTACTCGCAAATGTCATGTTGAAAGTGATAGGTATTGTGATAAAGGTGAACTGGCAGAATCATATAAGGTACTCCTAAGAGCACTTTGTTGTGTTGATAAGACGATTTTCCTCCTTCCTATTTCAAAAATAGGGGTAGCTTCAGGGGACAACCCTCTTCTCCTTCGAGAGATGCGAGTATTAGAGGACATGAAATGAAAGACCAAAGAGGTAGGAAAAGGGAGGTTACTATTGATTTCTGGGTTGCCTTTTCCTGGATTTCCAATGTTCATGAATATTTATGTCCCTTTCAATTACTTCCCAAGAGCATTCAAGTTCAGCACGAGTACTAGCAGTTTCTAAAATAATGTTGAATAAAGTCAATGAAATGTTGGTTTGGTCATCAAGTCTGTTTCCAATATTGGGTTGTCTCGTAACAGGTACTGTCATGGGAAAATCAGTCAGAGAGTAATCAGACAAAATAGAAAAATGAAAGATAATCGTGACACAATCAACCAGATAGATATGGAAGATCTCCCCAGTATGGTCGCCAAATAAATGTTGAGGAAACTTACTCAAGCATTTTCAGATCTTGTCGGGCTAAGGCAAGATAGTTGGGAATGTCACCCGAGGTTTATAGCCTTAACATAAAAAAAAGACAATCACTTAATCCATAGGTATTAAGTACAAGGGACCAAGGTTGGATTTATATATATTATATGTAACTGTGCAAAAGAAAAGAAAATAATTAATAAATTACATAAGTGTTTACATGGATAAGAGACAAGGTTAAAAGAAAGATTTGAACCAAATCATTAGAATACACATGTGAGACATAAATCAGAAATCTGATTTTTATATTGATGTCATTATGAGATACAAAGTTGAATTCTCTTTACAAACCCCTCCAAGTGTAGGGACCAAATTCAGATTTAGAAGCCTTTGATGGGCACCATACAAAAATACTCTAACAACAAACGAAAACTAAAGCTAAAAATATGGATCTACTTTCCACAAAATGTTGTCACTTGACTTTGCACAATATTTTTTATCAGTCATGAAATTTAACTCATAAACGAACAAGTTGATGAAATATTTGATTCAGTTTTGAATACTACTACCTTCAATAAGACCCTGTTGTCATCAATATGGTTAAGCCTTCTAGTAAACTTAGAATGAATAAAGAATGGAAATATCTGACAAGTACAGAGAAAACCTTATAGTATAAGTTCTCCTTCTATTCTCTCTTTATCCATGTCTCTTCTCTTGATTGAGCTTTTATCTTTTCTCAACAAGTTATGGTAGTTCAACTACCTTTCTTTTGTTAAGCTTAATTAACTTAACTAATTATTTGAGACATATATATATATATATATATATATATATATATATATATATATATATATATATATATATATATATATATATATATATATATATATATATAAGGGTCTAATTAAATAATAACTAAATAGGTGGGACCTCTTGTGACTCCCATTTTCAATTTCTTTTAATAATCATCAAAACATGAAGTATAAAACCCCAAACATTTGATTCAAACATCTGCCTTGTAACTCCCATCCTCATATTAATGATCAAATATTTTAATATCAACAAAATAGAACATGACTATATCCAAAAATAGCATTATATCCATCTTGTCCAAAACTTCGTCTAAATATATATCTGTTGTCCAAAATATTGTCCTCAATAGAAAATAGTATTAATAAGCATTAAAAACCATATTTGTTGTGAGAGGCATTTTTCCTCTTTTCATTGTTTCCCTCTTTTGATCCCATTTCTGATTTATCCTATGCAATCACCCTTAATTGATGTGAACCTTATGTATGGACTGCACTGATGACGTGAGAACAATTATCTTTGAGATGGAGATGAGAGGACACATATTCAGAGGAATATTTGGATGACTTAGAGGGAGTGACCACTCATTTTCCCTTATCTAGCTCTAGCTTGGGAATATTAGTTTTTAGCCTTTTTCTTGCATGAGAATATTGTATTTGTGAGACAACATGATCAACTTAGGAATTTGGAATTACTGGAGGTGGAGGAGGGGGTAATGGCAATGACACAATAGGTCAACCATGGTGATGAGCTACAGGTTGATGAACAATTTCTTTCCAACCATCATTGGTAGGTGGTTCTGGATGCATAGACACATGAGGAGGAACATGGACACTAGAGAAATTTTGGCATGGCTGGAAAGGAGGCCTCTTAGGTACAGGTTGAATAATTCCTTGGCCAACTAGATTAAAAAACCCAGCTTGGAAAATTTTATTTAGTTCTTGCGGATCAACGTCAAAATGTATCGAAAATTGTGGCCTTCTATGGACTATTTTCCAATTATTTCCTTTGCCTCTATTAACACCTCTATTATTACCTTCGTCATTGGTGCCTCTGCTAAAGAAACTCATCCTGAATAAATATTCCAATCATGTTATGAAAAATATAAAAAATCCATGCACCAATACTCTACCTAAATACAATCAAAATGTTGGCTCTATCATTCACAACAGAAGCACATGCAATCCATCCATCAATACTTTTAAACTCAACAGTCAATTTCCATTTGAACAGGGAGTGATAGGGATATTTGGAATATGAGGGGATTTATAATGAGCGTAAAATGGTAGAATGGATAGGAAGCGATCAACGAATATTGTTCAAGAAATTATAGAAGTAAAAAAAAATGTATCCATATCCAAACTTCCAACACCAGTCATCATCTAGTCCCCCTGTTAATCCTTTCTCACTTTTTTTTCTAAATGAAATTCATAATAATAGAACATGGGATGTTTTAAATGTATTTGGGAAGGAAGTGGGAATATAATGAGTGAAACGTGAGATAATGAAAGGGAAAGGGACAATTAATGTTCTATTATATGCAATAATATTTATTGAAAATTGACATCACCATCATTTTCCAAAACTTTTCTCTCTTAATAATTCAAATCCAAGACACGTCATTTTTTATAGTACCCAATATAATACCTTGGGAAAGTTTCAGGACTATCAAACCTTACAACTTTAATTCCTCCCTTTCCATGTTCCATTAGCAGAGCGTTTTATAAGAGATTGTTAACAGAGTCATTCGAAACAATTAAAACCAAACTACATCAAGCACACATGGGAGGATGCGAACACAAACATAAATCCATCGACCTTTCAATATACAATGCTTTTATCAAAACCTCCATACGTGTTGCATAAACAGACTGGGTTCGAAACCCCATGCGAAATTGGTGCTCATCGTTTGATTTTAATATCATATAAATTCAAAATCTACCAAACCCCCATAGATAAATAACAAACGAGCCAAGAATTAATGCATATAACCAATCTTTCGCACTATAGGGTCAACACTATAACATACATCAAGACGAGAGTTCGAATCTACTAATTTCCATATATCAGATAAACAACTGAGGTCTGGGAAAACATAAGGGTGAAACATAATAAAGGGTTTGCAAAAACCATTTAACCATTTATTGCCACAACAGACTTTCCACAAACCTCTCATGGTGGCCGCAAGGAAAATATGCATGTATCGCATATATTCATAAACAGTGGAAATATAATTTGAAGGAGTTGCAAGTCTTCCAAAGAATGGGTAGAGGGTATGGCGTTATGCAAGAAAAAACAAACAATTGTTCTTTTGTTTCATAGAGAAAAACCCTTGAATTTTAATCACTAGAGATGAGTGAAACCAAAAGTAATTGCCATAATTATTTGCCAACAACCATAACAACACAAGCAACATTCATCTTGGGTGCAACACAATCACATAATTCAACAGAAAGGACTTTCGAACATTATTCTCAGCTTGAAACATTTAAATGCCAACAGGGATGAACCTCCATTTAAATGTAATTTGCACAGTCATGATACCCACATGCATCCATTATAAACTTTGGAACGCAAACACATTCTGTAAGAAAATATAAGATCCAACATCATGATTTTATTCGGATTGGAGCTATAGTTCAAGAATGGAGAGGTAAGAGCCAACATACCTGCAATGAGAATGCCAAAAAACCAACAAGCAACACTATTCTTCCCAAGTCCGAGCAAAACGGTGGAAACACTAGCCAAAGAAACCAACACAAATGCAAAAAAATTGAAGGTGGCAACCTCGAGGTAGGGTTAGAGCGAAAAGCAGTTATTGCATGTCATTTCCCACATTAATTTCCATCAACTATGGCCTAGTATGAGCGCACTCAAACTTCCAACGCATAGTCCACTATATTTGACACATAAAATCTCAATCCAAAAATCGAATTGGCCTCCCCACATTAAACTCATAAATATTATACGTATACTCAACACTTAGCACCAAAACATGTCATGTCCTGCATTCCTTGCTAGTGAAGGATTACCATCTCATAAAACTTATCAATTGTCCACAATAATAACAAGTATACCATATGTGCAATACACCATAACTATATGTGGATCGTGCTTGAAGTTTGAACAACAAGTCAAAATATATGTGTAGCAAGAATAAACCAAGATGCTTATTAAAACAAACATTTCCCCCCTTTCTTTTCTTTAAATTAAATTGCCAACACATTCATCATTCATCCATTTCACATGGAAGGTGGTTTTGAATTTATAGGTTTATTATCAAACTATAGAATCATTTTTGCAAGGTAGTCATGAGCGCAAATAAAAAAAAGTGTCTTTATCATTATTCACATAAAGGGGTCCCACCTATTTAATATATTATTAAATATATATAAGTAATAAGGCATTACAACCCATTTGCATGCAGGGATTCCATGTTGCACTTTTGGGTTTCAACAATGTGGAGGAATTTTTTCATGGAGGAATAAAAAAGGAAATATAAATATTTCTTTACATGGAGGATAAGTTTTGTAAGTATTCATGTAAAAGTGAATAATATGAAAATGAAAACGGTAAAATTAATCTTTCTTTACACATAGGATAAGTTTTATAAGTATTCACTTAAAAGTGAATAACATGAAAATGAAAAAGTATTAAAGTAAATAAAGTGTGGAAGTATTTGCATTCTTAAGATATAATCTTAAGAAGGTCAAATATTGTTATCAAACTTATATTCCAAAGTTCAATCAAAAAGGGTATTATAAAAATAATCCCTAAGTTATATAGTGTCTAAGATTAAGTGAAATATTACGAAATTTTGATGAAATCAAATAAGAGTGAACAGAAAAATTCCAGCTCATTTTTTTTACCGGGATCCTTGCATTCACTAATTATACGAAAGTAAGTTTGGGTCAAGAAAATTGAAATTGTTATTTCAAAATTTTTAGCAATCATGGAAGCATTGACAAAAATAGCTATGAAGATACATGAACAACTAGATCTAATTACAGTGAAACTTGAGCAAACTAAAATTCATGGGGATAAGGATGACCACTTGACACAAGAAGTGGAAAATAAAAAAGGTAAACATGTAGCTCAAGAATAAAAGAAAATAAAGTCCGACTTGCAAGTAAAGCACCAAGCATTGCTCCTACAAGGTGCCACAATCCAATGTACCCAAAAATTACAATTGGAAGATAAAGGTAACTTACAAATAAAAATATTATAGGAAGAACTAATCAAACATCAATAAAACAAGAAAGTATCACAACCGAAATATAAATATCTTGAGGATATATGTGTTACAAGGAATTATTAGAAAAGGACAAAGAAATTTCTCGCCTAAAGGTCCATACTAAAAAATTACTTGCACAAATCAAGAAGACAAAGATTGTGAATGAGTGTAAAAAAGAACTAGAACAACAAAAGGAAGATCTCGAGAAGGAATTCAAGAAGAACCTATCAGAAAAAAAAAATAAAGAAAATTCTCTCTTAAGGAACCTTAATCAGAGATTGCTTCAACAAATTAGAAGTCTTAAAGAGGAGATAGTAGAGAATCAAGACATGAAAAAAGTTGTCAAATTAGAAAATGAAGAACTTTCATGCCTAAAGAATCATAATCAAGACCTAATTATGCAAATTAAGAAGCTTAATAACGAAAAGAAGTCACAACAAGAAACACTAAAGCAACTTATGGTCGAAGAATCACTTATTTATAAGGAAGCAATGATCGATCTCGTTGAAATAGAGAAGCCATCAACTATAAAAACCAAGATTGTGGGAAAAGGAATCAATACAGTTCCAAACAAAATATTATCAACGAACATATCATTAGAAGCATCAAATGATGAGGTTTCCAAAATTCAAACACAAGATACAAGTATGTCTTATCATCATCCAAATTATAAAAGTTATTGCATTATTCAACAAACAAACTAAAAACAAAATCTATATGAGAAGATAAGTAAATATAATGTTATATTGAAGAGAAGCTCAAGTGTGGAATCTTGTCATTTCCCAAATCATAGAAGTCTTTGTCGCACAATTTTGCAGGAAAATTGAATTAGGGTGGTCTGAGCCTTTCACAATTTGATAGTTCTACTCAACACTTTGTAACTCATATTATTTTGTATCATCAACGATGACAACATCAAGAACAAAGAATCATTCAAAGGAATTACAATCTAGAGAAAATATGTGAATCCTTTCCATAAATATGCTTTGAGGACAATGCATTCCTAAAGGGGAAGACAATGTAATAAATATAATTATATACAACTATAAATAATAATAATTAATAACTAATGAAAATACATTTATTCACTAAAGAGCACAACTTTTAGTGAAAAATACACCCGCTTAGGTATATATACGAGGCCCCTCATTGTAATTCTATCATTCTATCATCATCCATCATATTTTTTATTCAATGTAATATTTAAATCCACATGGATTATTTGATATTATTCCATTTATTTTGGATATTCGTGATATGAACCAAATTGGTTCACCACTGTATAATATATACTATCTAATAATGGATGGCATTTTCATCAACCAAAACTATATATATATATATATATGCTACGGTGAGTTAGAGTGTTGCATTAGGTTATATCTTGATGTTTCGGTCCTTACTCTCATGCCATCTTCATGAGATTGATTTCTCGTGATTGTTAATGGACCATGTACATTGTATAAATATGGTTTATAATCCAATTTGTGAGGTGAGCTAACCGATTTTAACACTCATAACAAGTGAAATGTTATTTTATTTATTATGCATGAGGAAATTCACTTTCCATGCCTTAAGAAAATGTCACCTACAATTGATGTCATTACTTATGGAGGCCATATTATATTTGTGTCTCATTACTCTCATGAGAGATATTATGAAGCTAATGGATCATGTGTTTATAAGTTTCACTGAGTCTACAATCATCGTCTTTGTTAATATTAGTATTGTATCTCTCTGTCTTCATAAAATCTCTTATTTTTCTTTATTTTTGTATAACAATCTACCTTCACAATAATTTTATCATTTTCCAAGTATATATGGTAACCTAAAATCTAAAACTATATTGATAGAGTTGATCTTTGTGTTCTACTACATCTCAAATATGTGCTTTTTTCCTTTATTCTTACTCAAAACAATTTGATAGTTTCTCTAGAATATAGCTTCCCACATGAGCAAGGGACAACATAGACTTTTTTTTGTCTTTAGGTTTAATGGGTATTTATCTTAGTCCACCATGTCATTTATTGTGTTAGTGGAAGAAGTAACCTATAGGTTTCATTTCCTTAATATCCATGTTAGTTTATCTATTGTCCCCTTAATGTAAGAAGGGTGACCTTTGTCACTTCCCCCTCATCTTGTCTTCTGGTAGGGTCTCCTCACTTTCATGATGATTATGTTGAATGTTTTCTCATCATATCCATTGTTTATGAATACATTTGCTCGGAGTTCTAACTCTTTCCCTGTATAGTTTTTATCAAATATTTTGAAAGTACAAGTCATCGAA
>ML801260.1:50488-60903 GCA_009831015.1 Picea engelmannii | reverse complement strand
TGTCTCTGTGTATACCTTATGTGTGACTGATACTCTTTACTTTTACTGTCCATATGTTGTATAATGTTGATGATCACTTGAAGAAAGATTAAGAATGTTTTAATAGACTTAAAATTGTTTAAGCCCAATAACAACTGATTCACCCCCCCCTCTCAGTTGTCTTAGTAATTTCAACAGCTAATGCCACACAACAGTCACTACAAACAATCTTTACTAAATTAGCAGTGATGTTGTCTGAATGCATAGCTACTACCAATAGGTACTCCTCTAACTAAAAGGTAACAGAGCATCCACACACAAAAAACATAGAGGACCACCTACCTAGAGCCCCTATCCCCTGAACCAAGCTTATCGGGTCCCTAAGTCTTCCATTAACGAGTCGAACCTGCTCTCCCAATAGATTTCACATACGAACTGAACTTGACTCTTCAAAAATAACATATTTGTTAACTTTTTGTATATTTGTAACATGTGGGTTTTTTTTATTTTACATTTTATGTTGATATGTGTATTAAGTTAAAAGAAAATGTGTCAAATGACACAAGCATGTTCTGACCCCACAATGCAATGGGACCGTCGATCTCATGATCTTGACGGTACTCTTGAACTAACGGTTCAAATCTGTCCTTTCAAGTTCTGCGGATCATATCTAACCTTCCTAAATCAATGGTTGTGATTTACTTCATGATCTGGGTTTCGGGAGTTTCAACTCTCAAACCCTGCTTTTCTCATATGACAATCTTCTAGAGTGGAAGATCTATTGACACCTGTCTCCTTGAATCTACGATCAGGATCTCCTCCGCAAGTCTGGCCTTCAGAACTTTCAATTCTCAAACTCTCATTTCTTTCATACGTCAATCTTCCAGAGTCGATGATCTGCAGACACATGTCCGAACAGATCAAATGGTTTACACTTATCCTGTCACTGCTTAATCCGTCGGCTAGGACTTAATCAATCATTGTGATGGATGGCCACCATTTAATTCGACACTTCGGCTATTCTACTTAGGCTATCCTTCCACTGTATTTTGATCAACGGTTGAGAATGCACCCGAAGTGATATTCAGATCGGACGACTCATGTCCACTTCATGACATTGGGACTTTAAGCATTTGTTGGTGGTGAAACTCCCGAAGTAAAAATCCCAGAGTGACGTAACTTTCTTACGTCACTTGATGAAATGGCACGGGCCGAGTTTCTGCCACGTGTCACTCAGATTTGTGATTTGCACGAGCTTGAAATGTCGATTTCAACTTAACACTTGTCATTATCTGACTGTGCCACATGTCTTTGTTGACATGGGTGTGACATGTAGGCAGTGTCGTGGAGTGTAGAGGCAGAGTGCAGTATTGGAGTGTGACATGTAGCGGGTAGTGGATTGTGATGTTGGAGTGTGGAGGTGGTATGTATGAGTAGTTTGGTGGTTTACTCGGAGGGGGTTAGGAAGTAAGTGGTAATGAGTGAGGGGCGTACAAGTTGACAGAAAGATGACACGTATGATGGTTTCACATGGGAAATACCACCAAATCGGAACCCCCCCCATGGTTAAAGGAAGAAAGGTCAGGGGGGTATGATATGCCATGTCGACCATATATCTGAGCGCCCGATTATCGGTCGTTGAGATTAGCGCGCCCTTCTTCAAACTTATCATGTCCTTCCACTTTAGAATGATCTGACGGCTGAAATTTGCTCCAGCTCTCCGGACTTCGGGGATTTCAAATCTCAAACTTTTCTCCCTCCTGAACTCACGGTCTACTAACACATATCTCCGGGCGATCAATGAACCAAATTCTCCTTCTGGTGATGAACGGTCTCAAATTACTTCGAGACTTTGGAACTTTGGTAAGTTCTCTCTCATGCGTGCGCAAAGCGTTAAGGCTCGTGCACCTTGATTTGATTGGACGGTTGTTGGTCCTCTGTATCGGTGATCCAACGACCATTGTTGCTCTTCCTCCTGAGCTTTCTCGCCTTCTGCTCCTTTGACTCCTTAAAGAGTTACTTCGACACTTAGTCGAATTGTGGATCTATTCACTCTTTGCATATCTTCCGAAGTATGAATCTTTGAACTCATCGTTACTTTCATGTTTTCCATCGTTGTTGATGTTATTTCCATCAATGACAAGCACACTCTTCCTGTAAAACATGCCAACAAAGAATATTCAAGAAAATTGTTGTGTATTTTAAGCATGGATCACATTTTTTGTAATTTCAAAAAGAACTGAGAAGCACCAAAGATTCGAGAGAATGAACTCCCTGGAAACTCCATTGGAAAAAATCAAAATGAAGGATTTCATTCATTTCATGATGCTCTTTTATATCCTTCATTAATCCTATCAATGGCTTCACAAGACTCAACAAAAGGAACAACTGCCCAAAGAAGAAGGAAACTATATAGAGTTCCTCTAAATCTACCAAAAGAAAATTTTCAAATGCCCAATATTTCTATGGAAAAATTTTCTATATTCTTTGGAAATGTTTCGGAGGATGCAGAGAAACATTTGTTTATATTTCAATGTGCATGTGAAATTTTCAATCTCACTAAAGATAATGTTACATGTAGATTATTATTGTAAACTCTACGTGGGAATGCTCTTGAATGGTATAGTTCATTGCTGCCTGGAACCATTACCAGTTGGGATGTACTAGAAACTTTGTTTATTGAAGATTTCATTCCATATGTCGTTTCCCATCCACCCTATCCCGCATGGACACAAAAATATGAAATGAATGATTTAGAAGAAGAATATCATGAAACAATGCAAGACTTTTCTGAATCAAATATTGTTGCTGAGAATGAAGGCAAGAATTCCAAAGACCAAGAAAATGATATCAACATCTCATATACTCCATATTAGGAAGAAATTAAATAATCTCCACCAAATATGCAAGAAGAATTCAGCCAAAATAAATAAGAATTAGTGTAAGAAAACAATTTTGAAAACAAAGAAGATAGTCATTGCATAGAAGAAGAACATCGCCAAGACATTGCCGATGAAACAAGAATATTGAATGTGGAGAAAGAAGAAAAAGAGAATGCTTTCAAGAAAGAAATTTCTCATTTGATTGAATATAGAAGCACTCTTGGGTAGCCAAGAGTATATTATATCGAATTGGTTTGAAAGTATTGTCAGCCCGCCAATGAAAACAAGTCTTTTGCACACATTGTTCAATCCCATTGTGGTATATTTTGGACATGCTCCTGATTTTCATGCTCTTGATTATTGGTAGCAACCCCAATCTTTTTATTACTACTGGAGCCCATTTTACAAGTCAATTGGATGCTTGAATGGCTCCATTGGAAATCTTCCTACACCTAAGGTTCCCCTTTCTTTCAAGTAAGTTAGGGTAGGTAGATCATGTATGTACATAGTTTATTTCTTCAGTTAAATTTTTTCGCAATAAATAAATTGTTAAGTGGATGTTGAAATTTGAAGATAACTCCATGAAAGAGGAAGAATTGCAAGAATTTATTTTGAAGATGACTACATATCCCAATGGAGAAGATAATTGGTCTTGAGATTATGGTGTTCTCAACAACCCACAGGGGGTCATTATCCCACAGTTGGAGCCAGTTGTTGACCAAAAATTGGTCAACTATATTTTTCACTTTTGGATTAATTTAAAAAATGATATTGGAATATGAAAATTTTTGAAATTTTATAAATTCACCGCATAGCCCTCGGTCTCAGATTCGTCACACATTTCACAGAATAAAAATCTGATTTTGTATGCCTAAGTTACTCAAGATTGTGTCCAAAGGTCCGACAAAGAGATTATGAAGAATTTTTCTAAGTATCATGTTCTCCTCTCCATTTTCGAATTATGAATAAGTACTCTCATCACTTATTTCCCTCACCTTCCATCTCCACACTTAACCATTTTTCCATTTTTTCCTCTCCTCTCTTCTCCTTTCCATACTTAGTCAATTTATCACATTTGCGGACTCTCAAACTTTTATTATGTTCCCTTTAACCATACATCAGTCTTCCTTAACACTTATTCTACTTTTGTATTGTGGACTCATGGAATCATATTGTTGTGTTTTCTCATTTTCACGAGCCCATCCAAGAAGTATCATTACTTAGCCATTTTTTCATCCATGATGGATTCACAGGTTGGCGGACACCCACCACACTCCTTCACCCTTTCTCGTCACCTTCCTCACCCCCACTCCCACTATCTACATTTCTCCCCCCTCACTTTTTTCATCTGCATTTCTCCCCTTTACCCCTAACTACTCATCTCCTTATTGGGTTCGTGGGTTGGCGGACCCATCTCCTCACTTCCCTCATCTTCCCATCCCCATGAACCTGACGTCCTCCAAACTCCATTTCCTACACTTTAGCTTCCCCCTTACATCACCCTTATCCCTCCTCCACCTACAAATTACCCCCCACCCCCTCTCATCTCCTTACCCTCTCCCTACTTAAGTTTTCTTTTAGTAATATAGCTCGAGGGCAGGAGGACACCAGGCATCCCTCACTTCCTCCCCTCTCATCCCATATCCCATACTTAGCCAAATTCTCAAAGCTATTCCAATGCATGAAAACCAACGAATAAAAATATGACACATGGAAATGAATGAAGTCATGACACATGGAAAATCAACATTAAATACACATGGAAACATACAATTTGCGACATAGTTTGGCATATTATTGGTTATATTTGGAATCTAATGAGTTTCTGACACATGGGATATGACTTGACAATGAATTAGTGATGACTCAATGTTGACTGGGCATGAGATGGACGATGACGGGATTCCAAAAAACTATTATTTTATTCAACAACTTTCCAAGGGTTGAATCCTCCAAGCTCCATAATTTCTTATCTTCTTTGTTTCTTGCTAAGTGTATGAAATACTTAGTATTGTATACCATGAATATTTGTAATATCCCAATGAATGTGGGATAATATTTATGAATAAAAAGTCGAGATGTCAAAGAGGGAGAAATGAATTTGAAATCAAAGACTGAGATTTCCCCAAGACATTAGATCGACGGTGGTTGAGTCGTGATCTTGAAGAGGCCATAACTTGAGATCTGGGTGTCAAAATCATGCAAACTTTATACCATTGGAAATTTGTTTCAATGGTGGTACAGATTTCAAGTACTGAAAGTTGATATATTTTTCTCAGAAATTAGAATATTAGTCAACTGCATTTTTAATGGGCATGCGTGACAACTCAACTTCACGAGCTCATATCTTGAGATTTGGGCAATGGATTTGCATAAACTTTATATCCTTAGAAATATAAGATGATGAAGATCACATCATAAGTGATTTACATGGATAAAAATTTGATTATCATTCCCATAAAATTAAAACATAGTCATCCTATTTTAAATGGAAAATTAATTAAATGGTGAAAATAAAAGTTTATTTAAAAACTTTTATTAAAAAGGGAAAGGAACCCATTTTAGATATGTGTATATTTATGATATAATTTTATTAATGAGTAATTAATGAGACACTAATTAAATGGAATTTTTCAAGAAGAAACTTGTACGATAATTTCAAGAGAGGAAGAAAACCCTAACTACTCAAGTAGTTAGAAAATATCTTCTTAAAAAGAGAAGAGAGGCTTCATCAAGGGTTGGAATAAAAAGTATTTTTAGAGGGGTGGGGAAGAAGATCAAAGGAAGAAGAAGATACAGCGATGGATACACAATCAAACTTCTGATCAAACGAAATAAATCTTCATCTTCTCCATTCTTTCTATTCTTCTACACCACTTCTCATAGTTTTATGCTCGAATCTCAGAGTTGGGCACAAGGCTAAGTTGTTGAGTGTTTTTCTTGTATTGTTCTACAGAATTTTCTTGTATGATCATGGAGTATTTGCAGGCACATACATGGCTGTCAATTTTTTGGTAATGAAGAACATTTCTCATGAATAAACTCCACAAAGAATTGTTTCGGGGTTGATCGTAATTGTATCTTGTAACTTTGAGTTTTACGTATGAGATATTTGAGGTTGAACTATCAATTTCTATTTTATTACTAATTGCAGTACTATTAAAATTATTTGAGATGATCAAATCATTCTCTCCTATTTCTCATGAAGAAGATATGGATGTGTTTATATTATTAAGAATATTGTGTGTGATGTTGATCACAATTTAATTCTGATGTTGAAGCCCTCCTTTAATCTTTTCTTATTGTAAAAAGTCGTGTGTTGCACATAAAGATCATATTGGGTTATTGAAGAACCATTTTCATATAAATCCAAGCAATAAAGATTTGGGGCTTGCTTCCTAGCACTCTCCCTAATCCAAGATATTCAAAGAGATATCTTTTAACCAAAGAGGAGAGCCACCTCTCTAAAAACGAAGGGGGACTAATGTCCTCATGAGGTTGTTGTTTTGGTCTTGATGGATCTGAGCATCAATATTAATCCATTCCAATTTCTTTCATAATCACAGATATTTCTCTATATGTGTGTGGTAAAATATTTGACAATGCTAATAGAAATTCACCTAACAATCTACACCATTCAAAAAAATAAGTCAATGTAAACAATATTAATCATAAATATCACATCCCTAATTTACGAATTAATTATGTACATGTTAGCATGACATAAATAATACATTACATACCTTAGGATCTGTGTGAGACAGATGTTTGATAATCCATTCAAAACCTTTAAGTTCACCAACAACAATATAGCAGATAGAAAATTTGTTGTTGAGCATTCATAAAGAGGTTGTTATGACTTCTCGAGTAGAGGATCAACATCATGAATATCATCCTGGTTGTCCTCATCCATTGGAGAAAATGTGTCTTGGATCAATCTATGTATCTCATCTTTCTTATTTGTATCAATAATTTTATCTCCATCCATATCATTATCAAGAACTCGATCTTCAATATTCTGATCTCCATGTTCCTCACCTTGTAAAGTGGTATTTCTGCTACTACTTGGAAAATAACTCTCTCATGGTCGACATTTTGGGGGAATTGTCTTTATATTTACAAACAATGTGTTAAAATTAGTGTGTATAGAACATATATTAAAATGATAAAACATTTGACAAATACATGACATGATAACTATTACAAAGAATACATTATATATTGAATGATGTCTTACCAAGGGATGATATTCATAACCCCCTTCAGCGTGCCCCTTCTCCCTACAATGTTTTTCAACTGATGTTATTGAAATTCTTCTTATTTTCAATCCCCTGCAATCATTCCAACGGCAATAACATTTTACATCGCCCTTCGCCTCCAATGCCACTCTAAACTGAGCAAGCCTCCCTGCATTTCCATTCATAGTATATATATTTGACACAGTAATTGCCTATAAGAACCAATTAAATATCTGAAAAATGAAATTTTGTTAAAACATCGAAAAAAAATTAAAATTAAAATTTCATATACTTCGAGGTCCAATCACAAGAAATATATGTTGCAATGCTAAATTTTGAAAAAATTGTTAAAAACAATTAATTTTTTTCAAACATTGAAAAAAATATAATTTAAAAATTCATATACTTCGACGTTCAATCACATGAAATATATGTAGCAATGTTAAATTTCGAAAAAAAATATTAAAAAAATTAAATTTGATTAAAACAATGTTAAAAAAAATTGAAATTAAAATTTCTTAACATAGCTTTATATTAAAAGAGACAAAAAAATTAAAAATGCTAACCTTGCAATTTTAAAATCCAAGCTATGTAGATCGAGAATTAGATGTGTTAAACCAGTGAGTGATAGAAAAAACACAGCTCAAACAATCACCAGAAAAATTGTCGCAATTATAGCAAATTTGTCGAAAATTGTCTTAAAGACATGTATTTATAGATCGATGTTCGTCGATATAGCGATAAAAATAAATGAGTTGACCTTGAAAAAATTCAATACCTGTTGCACTGCATGTGTGGTTCGCACGTGTGGAAAAAGTGTCGCTATAGCGACAAATATTCGTGGATATAGAGACGGTTTTCTGAATATGTCGTTATATCGACGAACGTCGAGGCCAAAAAAAAAATAGAAAGCCAAAATTATAATGTATTTTTCCATGAATTATAGAAACATGGAAATATTTCATCGCATTTTGAGCCCATATGTACTAGTGACTCTGAGGAAAAGGAGATTTTCACATATTGTGAATTTGTAGTGCAGGAAAAAAAAAATTCCCTGTAGATCTGCGAGTAAAAGAAAAACAAAAATAAATAAAAAGTAAGTCATACAGTGTACGGATACCCTACAGACTACATCCATTGTACCTTGTACGACCGTAGACTACAGATAAGGATTCATTGAAGACGTGGATCATATATCCACCAGGTGAAGGAATTAAGCTACAATGGGCTCAAGAAAGATTGGACAATTTGTGGGCTAGTGCATGGAGTTGTTGAAAGAAGGTAAGGAAAAAGGCAGGAGTTGCGGGCTGAGGTGGAAGATTCCAGCAAGGAAGTATGCAGTTTGTTGGAGTTGAGATTCATCGAAAGGATTTTGGATAGTGAATCCGACGTGGTGGAGTAAGTCACAAGTTGAGAAAAGGGCAACATAAGGCTTGGAAAAGAAACTGCACACTACAAAGGGGTGACAGCAGGAACCAATAGAGGAAGAGGATCCAATGGCAAGACGTAAGCGGTTGAGAGTAGCCTCCAAGTAAAGGTGATAGTTGAGGAATTTTCGACCAAGCCAATTGTGACTGACAGGGCACAAGTATATATATTGAAATATATATTGATACATGATATGTCAATATATATACCTGCATATATATCCATATATATCAACATATATACCATCATATGCATTTATATTAGTATATATATACCAATATCTATACCAACATATATATTGGTATATATTTTAGCATGTATATTAAATAATAAAAGAGTTGTGAAATCCTTCTAAAATATTTTGATTGTGAACCAAAAAACAATATTATTCATTCAAATTTTTAAATTGCATTACATAGTTTAAATATTAATAATAATACATTGGTTTATTTGTTTATTTGTTACATAGTCTAAATATTACTAATAATACATTTGTTTACAAAATATTACCACTTATGTAAATGTGAATATATAAAAGTGCTCATAAATGGAAGCCAACTTCCATAAATGTTCATATAAGGAAGCCAACTTCTGTAAATGGGCATATATCGAAGTTGGTTTCCATAAATGTGCATATATGGAAACTAGCTTTCGTATATGCGCATATATAGAATCCATATTTTGTATATGATCTGGATTGGATCATATTATTTTTCATCTATCTTGATGCTTTCAGAGTGGAAAAAAATGGAGAAATCAACTTATAGGGTCATTTTAGTGGTAGGTCACAGTTTCAAAATTTAGGGTTTGGAACCTTCTGGAGTCCTTTTGAGACATCAAATGACATTTTTGAGGGTTAAAAAATTCTCAATACACTTAGGATATTGTGGCGTCATTCTACACTTAGAGACCTTTCCAACGGTGTAAAAATTGCAACAATCGGAGCTCATATGCAAATGTTATGTCTCTCACAAGTTCACCTACCATGTTCACCACCATTGTACAAGAGGATGCCACGTCGGCCCTGTTACTCACACGTATGGAGCTATCCATGTATGTAATTTCAAGAATATTCTAGAATTTTTAAAACCCTATCACAATTGACAGTTGAGGAAGTCAAAAACCTACCCTTAGACAACAATCGAGTTATGTTAAACGATGGGCCACTAGGAGGAGAAGTGGTTCCAATCTGTGTTATTGTATTTTGTTCCACATAAGAGAAGAACAATTGGGAGTGGAAAATTAGAGATCATAACAGAGGGGGTTAATTTTTTGTAGCATTATAACAGTCCACAAGTCTCAGCTAACTCGATAGAGAGTGTCTTTTCCTTTGTACTTCCATTATTTCCATACCAAAGAAAAGAAAGTAGAGTATCCTGACCTTCTAGCTGGGTTTTCTCCAGTAAGGGTTTCTCGGAGAAAATATTTGTGTTATTTGGTGAATAGTATGTGATTGCATTTTATTGTTATCTATTTCTCATTTCATCTATTTCATGCATAAGTAGAAAATCAGTAACTAAATATTATGGATTCTAAAGGAATTTAACCTTCATAGTGTAGATTTCAATTTCATTTATCAAATCTGTTGAGACGAACTATTTCATTGGAATATCCACGACACTTTACATATCAGTATATGTACATATATGGAAACGGTATATGTGTTGCAAATGTTTAACAGGTAGCATATGCTTGTCATTGATGGCAAGAACAGCAATGAAGATGGCATGAACACAGGAAGAATGTAATAGACGGGCACCAGAAGTATTTTGGGAAGAAGCTGCAAAGCAACTTCGATAAGATCAGAAGAGATAGTGCAGAGGATGTTTGGTATGTTTTACAGGAAGCGTAAGCTTGTCATTGATGGCAAGTACAACAGTGAAGATGG
>ML801259.1:225620-238385 GCA_009831015.1 Picea engelmannii | reverse complement strand
AAATTACCTTGTTGTAATTTTGCCACTAATTCCTTGTATTGCAAATCTAATTTGGCAGCCTCTATAATTTTGTCTTTCAAATCTGACTGGTACATGCTAATAGTTGTAGCATGTAATTCATGCACTCTTTTGCTGAGTGCATCAACCACTTTGTTCTCTTCCCCCTTGATATCCTTTATATCAAAGTCATATTCACTTAGAAATTCTAACCATCTGCTTTGCCTAACATTTAGAGTTGGCTGATCAAATAAATATTTTAGACCATTATGGTCTGTCCTCAGCTCAAACCTTTTCCCCATGAGGTAGTGTCTCCATTTCCTCAAGGCATGCACTATGACTACCAACTCCAAATCATGAGTTTCATAGTGTCTTTCATGCTCCCTCAACTTCCTTGATTCATAAACATATAACAAACCCATTTTGATTGAGGACTCCACCAAGTCCTTCTTTACATGCATATGTGCATACAATGAAGTCTTTATTTGGGTGTACAATCCTTAGTATTGGAGCACTTGTTAATCACTGTTTCAAGTGTTGGAAACTCTTTTCACAATCTAATGTCCACTTAAACTTCACACCCTTATTTTGCAAGGAAGTGATTGGGTGTGAAATCTTTGAGAATCCTTCAATAAATCTCCTATAGTAGTCTGCAAGACCCATGAATGATATGATCTCTATCACATTCTTTGGCGCTGACTATTCTCTAATGGATTCTATCTTCTCAGGATCCACTGCTATTCCATCCTTTGAAATGATATGTCCCAAATAATGAATTTGCTTCTGATAAAATGAACACTTGCTCAATTTGGCATACAACTGATGCTCCCTTAATACTTGCAACACCATCCTCAAATGATACTCATGCTCTTCTTCTGACTTTGAATATATAAGAATGTCATCCAAAAAGACAATGACAAACTTGTCCAATTATTCTCAGAAAACACCATTCATTAAGCATATGAAAACAACTGGGGCATTTGACAACCCAAATGGCACCACTATGAACTCATAATGACCATACCTTGTCTCGAAGGCGGTCTTTCTGATATCTTCATCTTTATTCCTTACCTGATGGTATTCTGACCTGAGATCTATCTTTGAAAATATTTTTGCATCCTTTAATTGATCAAAGAGATCATCAATCATTGGCAGAGGATACTTGTTATTTACAGTCACTTTATTCAACTGTCTAAAATCAATGCACAATCTTAATGTCCCATATTTCTTCTTCACAAACAATACTGGGGCACCCCAAGGTGGCACACTTGGGCGTATATACCCCTTCTTCAGAAGTTCTTCAAGCTACATTTGCACTCCTTCAGCTCCGGTGTACTCATTTTGTAAGGAGTCTTTGACACTGGAGCTGCTCCAGGCATTAAATTTATTGAGAAATCAATATCTCTTTTTGGGGGTAGTCCTAGTACCTCCTTGAACACATCCTCAAAATCTTCCAAGACTGCATGATCTTCCAAATTTGACACCTTATGTTTAGTTGTCTCTTCCATATGAGCTGCAAATATTTGACACCCTTTTCTGTAACATTTTGTTAGCTACAATGCTGAAATTTCTCTAATGGATACTGCCCTGGGAATTCCCTGCACTTTCCTTAGGCTCCTTTCCTCATCCAAGCAAGTAAATTCTATATTATGAAAGTCTAGGATAACATGATGTTGGTTCAACCAATCCATCCCAATTAGTCAGTCATAGGAACCTAAAGGCAAGATGTTCAAATCTGCCCCGGTGTTCAGTCCATTCATGTCCATAAGACATGACTTAACCATCTCATTAACTTTTCTTTTGGCTTTGGTAGCCAACTGCACCAACCAAGATTTTCCATGCTTGATTCTTGGCAAAAACAAACTTTTCACCATCTTAGGATCTATATAACTATGACTAGCTCTTGAATCAATTAAAATAGCAATGGTTTGGTTGTTGATCATACCTTCCACTTCAATCATATGTGACTGATACTCTGCTTGCTTGTTGTCCAGAGATGCATAGATCCTTGGTACATTTCTGCCCATGTCCTCCACTATTTCATCTTGCTATACATTGTGAAAAATGCTCACTTTTTCACCTCTGTGAGGACAATCTCTGAACATATGATCTCATTTACAACCCCAACATTGAATAAGTGGTTGCCTTGGCCTTTGACCCCTTGTTTCAATCGTTCTAGGTTCTCTAGAAGTTGGCTGTCCCTAAGTGTTATTTCTGAAGAATGGTGGCTTAGCTCCCTTCTTCCTTTGATCCATCTTGAATTTCTTTTTGTCTTCCCAAGATTTTTGGAAAGTTGGCCTTGCTTTTTGCTGATCATATAGGCATTTAGCTCACCTTATGGTCTCCTCCAATGTCTTGGGATTATCATAATGTATTTTGTCACTGATGAATGATGACAATCCACTCAAATACCTTTGAATCTTAACTGTTTCATCCTTGATGAAAGTAAATACTTCAGCAGTTCTAAAAACCTTCTCTCATATTCATCTATGGTCATACTCCAAAGCTTGAGTTCAAAGAACTCTTTCATTTTCTTGTCATAGTATCTCTTAGTCAAGTATTTCTTCTCAAAACACTTCTTGAATTCCCTCCAAGTAACACTTTTCTCTTTAATATGCTGCACTTGCACAAGATGATCCCACCACATGGATGCCTTTCCCTTGAGTTGATAGATGACAATTTTTCCTTCTAGATGAGATGAATAATTATGCAATTGAAAATACTTTATCATGCCCAACAACCATGTCTCTACATCTTCATCCTTGTTGTGCTCACCATCAAATGTAGGAGGTTTGATTTTGTTCATTTCTCCTCGTAGCTCATCCACCCTAGACCTCTTATGCTTCCTAATAGGGGATGGACTTGAGATGTTGTGTGCTCTCCTATTGGAATGCCTCGGGGAGTGACGGTGATGTCTGCTAGCACTTCTTGCTCTTATTTTTTTATCAGGAGATCTATGACTTCCTGATTTGCTTGAACCACTCTCCTTATCCAATTTCTTTTCTATTTTGTTCAAGCTCTGCATTAGCTTCATGTTGAAGTCCTCTTGTTTCTCCTTGACTCTCATAAGCCTTTCATTATCAGCTTTATGGCTTTGGACATCCTTCTGTAAATTTTTAATGGTCTCTACCATGTTCATGTTTTCATCCCTTCCTTCTCCATGTCCATTGGAGTTTGTTCCTTTAATGCCCAAATGGACATCCATCTCTCTAATCTCATCTTCCTTACTGTAATTTCCTTGTGCCTCTTCCATTACTCTGGACTCTCTGTTGATCTTGATTTGATCTATATCTTGTTAACTCTGGAAAATGTGCAGTGAAAAAAACTTTGTCAGGCTAATTGTTTCAACAATTTCATGAAAATATGAACCATCCTGGTTCAATAATATATCAGAATTATTTCTTCTGATTTCCTGGAAAATTGAATGCCTAGATCAATTTTCTGGGTGAATATTTATATTCCACTATCCGAGACATTTCCAACGCCTGTTTCCATGCTCAATTTCGAGTCTTCGGTAGAAAGTTATGGTTATTTGAAAATTGTCCATTAATTTTTCTTTTCACACATCAACTTGACGCAACTCTGCGTTGTATTATGCATTTTCGCACCTACTCCATTGGAGTTTTCATAGGATCTCATTTGGGTTTCTTCATATACATATTATGGACACTCTATCCATGTTTCACCTTTTTCTGGGTTCCGAGATGCTAGTTACAACCTGCTGAAGTTCTAGGCCAATTCGTGGTTTTGGTCTGGAATGCTATAGGTACTTTCTTTTCCATATTGAACATTTTAAACATGCTCAGAAATTTAATTCAGTGATGAGACTATCTTCTGTGGTTCAATAGATTTCCATTGACTTATTCTGCGCCTCAATCTAATTCCGGATCAGAAAGTTATGGCTCTTTGAAGTTAGTTGGGTCTTAAAATTTACCCTCCACTGTTTGTGCTGTAACTTTCTCATAAAAACTTCGTTTGACGAATGATTTACACCATTATAAATCTCTCTCTGAGCTCTTTTATTTGAGCTTTATAAACAAAGTGTACACACTCTTTTTTCGTGGTTTTTTAGTACCTAAAAAACGCTCTTAAGGGCCTCAAAAATGCATTGCAAAAAGATGACGTTCAAATATTATAAAATGTCGCGGAATTTCACTAGTTTTCCGTTGTTGTTCACCCTCCATATGACTTCACGCGCACAAATTTCAATCTGTACACCCATATTTAGCATTCACAACAACACCACAAGGTAAATCTTGCTCCGTGCACCTATAACCACTGTGCATCACTTCTCTGTTGCGCCAATAACCGGTGCGCACTACGTTTGTGTCGCGCACCAATATCCACCGCGCACAGTTTTGGTTCTTGCACTATTACTTGTTGCGCGCAATTTTTTGTGTCGCGCACTGATGTTCTGCACGCATTTCACTCTACGCCCTGTACCATGCCAAAGTTTAGTACGCCCCCACTGCGCACCAATACTTTACGCACACCATTAACTAAACTGTCGGGCGACAACATATACCCACATTGCGTGCACACCAGCCAAACTCCTCTGCACTTTGCCAATACTGTGCACACCACGCGCACCATTATTATGTGTGTGCACATCACACACACCTTATTATTCATATGCACATCGCGTAATGCTAAATTTAGCGTGCGCACCCACACACCAACATTTTTCCGCACGATGCCAAAATTTAGCGCGTGCACCTGCACACCAACATTTTTCCACGCGACGCCAAAATTTAGCACGCGTACTCACACGCCAATATTTTTCCGCGTGATGCCAAGTTTTAACGCGCCTACCTGTGCACATTAATTTTTATGCGCATTGATTCCTCGTGAATTCCGCTGTAGAAATTGGGGCTTTTGCTTAACTTTTTCCCAATTTCTACCATAGAGATTCTACAACTATGAAATTTGTTCAATTTCACCCCGATAACACCAATTTAGCCTCTGCAACAACAAATCGTTGAGGTTTGACATTTATGGAATGGATTTTTCCCAAACTCAAGTCATGAATTGAAAATTTTAATTACTAATCTCGCTCCAACTGTCATGGATTCACTTTAACTTCAAATTCAACCTATTCTAGCTCCGAATTTGCTAGAACAGATATTAAATCGGGAATATCTCACCACTTGGATGAAATTCTCAATTTTCTCATGAATTTAACAACAAAAATTGGGTCTTTTTCCCAATCCCATGTCATTGCTTCTAATTTTTACCATGGACACTTTGCAACTCGAAATTTGGCCACCTTGAAATAAATCCTCCGTGAAATTTTGCTTCAAATCAAATTTCTCGGCCCAGCCAGGCTCAGTGTTGAAAACCAAAGCTCTGATACCATATTGTAACATCCCCAACAACCCATGTCAGGCCATGCTACTCCAGGAAACACTTTTGTTCTCTCTGTGGAACATATTGTAACATACCCAACATCCAACTGAACCATGCCACATAAAATTTTCGAACTGCATGCAATTAAAGCATATACACACAGAAATTTTGCGGAACTTTATATATAAAATGTAAACAGACAAATACATTCCGTAAATGCACAGATTCATATTGAAAATAAAAAAAAACATATACATGCAACATATATAGGCAATGCCCATAAATATAAAGGAAGTTATAACCACACATAGGATAGACCCATAAAAATAAACACGTAAATAATAATGCAACATGTAAATTTATCACACAATTGACACTTATCTTGGTAAGAATATCACCAACTGCATGCAGACCTTCCACAAACCTCCCAGTCATAGACCACACTGCTTATCACTCTCAGTAGTGGGTCACCCCTTAGCTGAGACTAAACTCCACCAGGGTAAAGGGATTCCCAACTAGGCTAATGGCTCATAGACAACAGGAAAGACTCTGTCACAGGTGCCAACTCAAACTAACAGCCTACAGTTCCTCATTTTGCACATGCCTATCCCACCCCAGGAAGTGTGCCCCTTCTCTGTTCAACAATCCTTCGGCTGCCCCACTTCTTTTCTGGGCTTCAACAATAGGCCGAACATGAAATCTCAGAGCCCCGTAGCTGTAGTTTAACACCTTCATGAAATCAATTCTCAACAATTCTCTCACCCAGAGAGAAATTGCTCACGGGCCTGACAACCCACCTCTTCAATATCCCACGACCCTGACAACCCACCTCTTCAATATCCCATGACCCTGACAACCCGCTTCTTCACTCCATCTCACAAGCTAACCAACTACACAAATATGTATGGTAATGGATACGGGTTCAGGTATAGTGACATGAAGGTACAAAGGATAGCTCAATGAGTGTGTGAATGATCATCGAATGGTTGAATGCATGACTGAATGATGGAAAATGAACTAAGTCCAAACAATATGTATGCATGTCCCTAACTTGGCACTTGTCATGTTGGGAGCTACTTTGGTCCACTTGTCCCCATATTTAGAACTTAGGATAAAATAATTATCCAGACTTTATACTTTAAGAAATATTAATATAATATTTCTTTTTGGCTTAAGCTCCCTAGCTTAGCTCATTTTCCTTAACTTTTATCCCCCCCTTTCCCTAACCAGTGGAGTTTAGTCCCCCATACTCTTTTATCGTGGTCGGTCTGCACACAACGATGTATTTTATATTAATGATGAGACATATACAAAAATAGGCGCATTGGCCTATAACATCTAGGCTCTCTGGATTAATACAAACATAAACCTCCTAGCTTATAATAACTGGCTCACTAGCCTATAAAACACAACATATACACCTCAAAATCGCGCGCACTTAATTTGTTGCTTGTGATATCCTGGAATGTGCACACTTTATTGTTTTACTGCGTAGAACATGCGTGCACTATACCATGGAAGGTGCATACAAAAATGATGTCAAACAACTCACCAACTTACATACATTTGTATTTACATTTACAATTGGGTTCGACCTAGGGATATTACAATTACAATTTTTTATTTTTTACATATCATATAGTTTTGCAAGAATATTTTAATCCTTAGAGAAAACAAAATTTTTCTAAGTCACTTGATTTTGTTCTAAATTGAAATGATTTATTATCGATGAATTTGGATAATTTTTATCACTGGACCAAAGTTGAATTTAATCATCGATATGAAAGTAAAATCAAGTGCCAATAATAAAGTGGAATATGAGTGCTGAAATCCAAGTAAATTTGTATGCCAACATGAAAGTAAGTTTAAGCTTTGATGGGAAAGTGCAAGAAAAGTGATGATGGAGAAAGTGAAAGTAGAGCATCAATGGAGAATGTGAAAGAGTTGGTCGATCAAGCGAAAACCTCTTTCAGTATTTTTGTGATAAATTTTGATTATGATATCCATTTTAGACATGCCTTATACTGTTAGAAATGTCTTGTTGATATCTACAACTTTGTTGTTATATATTTTTGTTGATTTTTCGCCATTTGTTTCAGATATCCATTTGTGAAATAAAGATATGGCATGGAAAAACTCTTTTGGTATTTTTGTGATAACTTTTGATTCCGATCTCCATTTTGGGCATGCATTAGATTGTTGGAAATGTTTCATTGAGATATACAACTTTTCTGTTATACATTTTTGTTGATTTGGCATTGTTTGTTTCATATTTTATAAATAAATATATGATATGATTGATGTCATAACCTATGAAAGGAGATTGAACTCAAGGAAGTAAAATCAAACACTTTACTACGATGTCAATGGACTTCTTTATGTTAAATGATTTTTTATGAAATATGATTTGAAGTTCTAACTTATCTATCTATGTGTGTGTGTGTGTGTGAACATTGAAAATGAGACTATACATTTTAATCTGAAGTGATAACAGAAACATTGATGTTAAACATCGTGCTGAGAAGAACCCTACATGTTATGGTGCAATGGAAGCTTCCTAGTTTTAGCTCATCTGAAAGATTCCACTAAATGGAAACACTTTGAAGTAGCTTGAAGCTGGCAAGAAAAATCATGAGAGAAAAGTCAGGGGTATTTCTTCCTTTTCACATGGCCATTTTTTGAAATTTTTGACCTCTAAAGTTAAAAAAATGACTTAGTTGGAGTCTATTTTCCCTATGATAGAAAATTAGATCAAAAGTTTCAAGCATGGGACCCCCATTTCAAAATTACCAAAGAAACAACATGTATTTTCCCCATCTTAGTTATGTAATGATTTATTTACACAAAGGAGAAAACACGACAAGAAAACAATCTAAAAATGGAAAAAAAATAAAATCCAACTCCCAACTCTTTTGGCGTTTAGTTTGGGAAACAATTTGCATAGTGATTTTTCATGTCAAGAGGAAAATATGACGTCAAACATGTTGAAATGGATATTTGACACTGAGAGGGGGGGGGGGGTGAATCAATGTCACAAAACTTTGAACAATTTTTCACTTTTCACAAATTAATTGAACAACGTATATTTGTTTCATTTTCTCAATCAAATAAATAAAAGAATAAATACTTTACTTGTTTATTTAACTTGAATGAATACATAAGATTAATATTTGAATATTATCTTCAAACAATTATGAGAGACCCAACTCTCTGTTATAAGACCAAGCTTGTAGTTCTCAGATCCAACCGATAAATGAGGAATCCAATCCTCATAACAAGTCCCAACTTGTTGATCTTAGATCCAACTGAGATGTGAGGAATACAATCCTCATACAAGACCCAACTTGTAAACAAGCACCGACCTGATAGAATGAACCTTCATTCAATCCATTATATATAAATGTATATATTTCAACAAATTCAACTTTACTTTCTTCTCACCATTCTTTCTTGTTTATATAGTCTTCCAACTAGTGTGAATTTGAATCATTGTGTCATTTGATATTTGAACCATTGTAGCTTTTCATTTAAATGATAATATTAAACTTTAAATAATATCATTTTCCTTTATTCATAATGCTCATGATTTAACTCTCTTAATCATGATCGTGTGTCAGTTATTTTGTCTTCATGAGTCAATCACAGACATGGATCGACTCATTATATCGTACTCATGCTTATGTTATGTTCTCAGTTCACCAACAGATCATATTTGATCTTTTATCGATTCTCTGTATTGTTCTAGTGTTAAATCTTTGTCGAATTAAATCTGTATGAGGCACTTCCTTCAAACCATTTACATATGACCATATGCGCAAAACCATGAGCTTATTGTCTAAGCGATGTTCCCAGTGCCTCCATGACTGGGGGCTAGAACCTAGTTCACTGGATTTCAACGTTCGACGATTTTTATTTGACAATCATCTAATCTTCAAAAGTTTTCAATTTCTCGAAATGGTTACCTCTCATACGGGTTGATCCGATGGCTGGCATGATTCCCAGAACCAAATCAATGGTTTGGATCCAATCCTTACTCATTATTTTACTTCTTAATCCAACGATTATGACTTAATCTATGGTTGAGATGGATGGCTCTCATTTACTTTGGAACTTCGGATTTCGTGACTTCCAGTATTTTCAATCATTAAACCTCCTGGAGTATATTTCCCTGAAACAGATCGGATGATCATTATTTGTTCTTCCGTTAGTCGGACGATCCTGGCTTGTCCAGAGGTTTCGAACAAATCAACGACCACAAATTAATCTACAGGTGAGTGAATGGTTCTTGTTTACTTCGAGAATTCGAAACTTCATCCTTATTTATGAATTACTCTGTCCTTCCATTCAATTTGATCCAATGACCAAGAATGCTCTTGGAGAAGATCAACGATCACGAATGATTGAGGGGTCCCAACTAGCATGACGTTTAAAGCTACCATCGAGTTCTTCAATGGAAACTTCTCGTTGGTAGTGGAATTGATGCCAACCATAGATATATTGGTGAGTGACCATTGATGGTCGGTGTGGATTGTGGAACCGCAACTTGCGTGTGGTTTAGCCCATCGCCCAAACTTTGCAATTTGAAGTTGTGCGATTGTTGTTGGATCAACCACAGTCATCGATCTTTGAATCAATGATATCTGATAGTCTATACTAATTGCGGGATTGGAAATAACGTGTAGTTCAATTCTCCCTTCGCGTTACACAATCAATCCCTTCCTTTGATCTAGAGTTTGCGTATCCAACGGTCATGACTTGATTTGATCGTTGACTAGTCCTCCAACGATCCTTCTCTTGTAATTTGATGGTCTAGACTAATTGCAGGATTGGAAATAACATGTTGTTTAATTCCCCCTTCACATTCCGCAATCAATCTCTGCCCTTGATCTGGCGCTTTTGTATCCAACGGTCACGACTTGATCTGATCATTGACCAGTCCTCCAATGCATCATCTCTTTTGAACTTTTGGGTTTATATTTGGTTTCCAACTGAACCAAGGATATCTGCATGCTCTGATCTTGTGCAATCTAATATGCTGCCTCTCCTGAGATTTTAGGTATATTCCTCTGCACCTCGCGTTATGTTTTTTGTGCGACTACTCCTTGAAACTATCTCAATGAACATGATTCTTCCTTGAATCCTTTGGAGTTTTCCTGTGGGGATTTCGATCCCGATGGGATTTCTACAATGCGCTCTTCCTTCTGAGCTTTGATTAATGTCCTTACTTCTGAGCTTTTGAGCTTGAATCTCTGCATATTGTTTTGACATTTTCATTCTCTGCTAACTGTTAGACATTTTCATTCTCCGTTAACTGTTATACTGTTGACATCAATGACAATTCATCAATGATAACTCATCAATGATCACTTTATCATAACAACTTATCATCACATCACAATGACATCAATTGTTGACATCAATGACAACATATCAATGATAGTATGTCCAATAGAACATGCACAAGTTAGAATTCCCAGTTTTCTTGAGTTGTAGCGACTTGTATGCCTTTTTTAGATTTTTTGTATTTTCTTCTTTATTTTGATTCTGCCTCGTATTTTACCTATAAATATGTAAATATTTTACCTATTTGGTGGCCATACTTACCCAAGGGAAGAAACTAATTTGATACTTTGGTTTTGTTTGCAAGTACATTTCTAATCCTAAGTTCATTGGACTCCACTTGGTTCCACTTATCTAATTTTTCTATAGTATTATAATGTATTTTGGCCATCAATTGTCCTTCTGACCTCATACAATAGGAGGCATATGTTATAACATTATTTGACCATCACTTGCCATTAGTGACCCTTTTTTCTAAGATATACAATAGGAGGCATATGTTGTAACATTATTTGACCATCACTTGTGATGCAGACCACACCCTCTGCCTCGGCAAAGGCCTTCGCGTTGACCTCCCAGTCTTAAGGATCGTTCTAATTCCACCTTCGAGCTAAAGTGGCTCTTTGATTCTTTCTTGGAATCTCTAATAAAATCAACCCACATGGATTTTCTACTCCTTACAACCTTTTGGCCCGATCGCTTTTCTGTTCACAACAGAAAATAAAATTTCGGGCTTCGGGGTTTCACAATCCCCGATGTCGCGAACCTTTGTCTTCCCGATTTTCCGATCTTTGATATCCCAAGATGCTTTAACTTCCGTTATCCCCCTGGACTAGAATTTTGGTCTATACGACCTCCCCTTATATGACCGCAGTCCTATCTCCTTTCGGGATTTCGGGTTTTCGAAAACCGAAATGTATTGGACCTCTTGTCCTCAGGATCCCCGATCCTCTGAATTCCGATCTCCCGACATGATTTCCTTTTTGGGACTTTCCCCGGAATTCGAGATTGTTGCCACGCGTCCTCAAAGATGGACGGTCCTCGTCACTTCACAATTTCGGGAAAACAAATGCCTTTGGGTTCTTTCCCATGGGACTCCCGAAGTTCCGATTCCTGACCTCCCGTTGTGATGAGATGACGTCAGTTGGACCCCGTAGTGGAGCTTTCCTCCTTATCGGGATTTTGGACTTCGCAGTTCCAAAATGTAAGTGTTTCCTATCTTCAGGATTCACGAAACACCGAACCCCGACTTCAAGGATTTCCGCCACGCGTCCCAAATGGATGGACGGTCCAGATCAAATCTCGGACTTCGCCTGATGTGAAGTAAAAAATGCTCACCTATGTGAGTCCCAGTGTCCGGATCTCTGAATTTGATGATTGCGCTACACACGTCCTTCCTTAGATCAATGGATGCAATTCTTTCGCTGTTTCGGGACTTATAAAGTCTCGAACCCTTGGTCTCTAGACTTCTGAGATGTCGATGACTCTCGATCTCTGCCACGTGTCTCCACTGATGGGCGGTTCTGATCTATTTCGGGGTTTCGTCGTGGATTTACCCGATCTCTTGTCCACAGGACTTCCGATATCCCGAACCCCTTTCCGGGACCTTCGCTCTGCTTGCGAGGGTTTAAACCCCATGCAACTCCTGTCAGATCAGACGACTGATGAGTATCTAAGTGAGGATCCAATGACTCACAATCTCCTGAGCTCGAACCTTTTTGGAATACTCGTCGTAGCTCCCCTGCACCTTTGCGAGATCTAATGACTCACGAGACTTCACGAATTATCCACAAAGAATTCCGATTGTCTGCCTCTCTTTCCTTCAACGATTTCGCAGGTTTGAATCCTTCTGAGTTTCTTCCCAACTTCAAATCTTGCAAGAACCTCCTGCACGCACTCCTTGTGGAAAACCTTCAATGGTTTCTCAAGGTTTTCAGACCCTGTATTCAATCTTGGTCTGTGCACACCTTGCACGACTCCTGTGTCAAATCTTCCCTTCAGAGGAAATGAGAACAAAAGCTATCCCGTCTGAGAATTCCAGAGACAAATCTCTGAATCCTTTGTCAACGCACACCTTGCGGA
>ML801259.1:164279-192448 GCA_009831015.1 Picea engelmannii | reverse complement strand
TGTTCTAAATAAATTCAAAACATGTATTGACAGTTTAGGTTATATGACAGAGGAGAAAACACAAATATAACCCTGTGATCTTATAATTGCACATAATTATAGCAAGATAAATATGAAAGTAACTTATGCATTTCATCATTCAATTAAAATTCAAAGATAAATCCTATCATTCTAATTGGGGATATGATCACAATATTTATATCTAGAGCAGCAAATTATAGATGATATTTATAATATAAATATCCCAAACACAATAGATCATTAAGTCTAAAGCTATTAGACCTATTAGTATATCAGGATTAACAAAACATAAATGAGAAACACTATTTACAAAAGGCTAAAGCCAAAATGCATATATGCTATTTCATTAAGTCTTGGAATCAGTCGTCCATCTTCTACCCCAGGCCAAGATAATTTACATTACAAAACATGGAGTATTTAAAGAGTTCATGAAAGCTAAACCTCCTATCTTCTAAGATAGGATCATATCTCAAAAAGATCTTAAAATTACAAATATAGAGGGACTAGAGCCTTTCATGATCAAACTATATCTTCAAAATTTATGAAAGTTTTTCTCTTATTTAAAAAATAAGCAAAACGAGATAGCTAATCAACTAAGTCTAGCATGCTCCATCCCATGAGATCAACATCAGATACATCCTATTCTGAAAAAAACAAAACGAAATGAGCAAGTCAAATATTTTATTAACTAACAATTCCTAAATTTTATATGAGAATTGACTTGGCTACATAATCTCTTGATTTTGTAGTCAGTCTTATTACTGGTAACATATATCCAAATCGATCCAGATTGATTAGAAAAATAACAAATAAAGCATAAATATGATAAAAATCAATCTTACCTTTTAATTAATAACAAAAATCGAATCACAATATCTCAGGATTTATCACAGCCTTTACACTGTCAACGTTTTTTAGAACGATGTTGCCTATCCTTTTTAGACACTTTGTTTGTCTTTGTGCATTGGCCTTGAGTTCACGGTTTTTGTTTTCCAAGGATTCATTGAGAGTCGTGAGAGCTTTGATCCTTGCTTGGATAATGGGGATGTCTGTATAGTACTTCCCTATCCACTGCAAGCAAACTTCACAAGGAACATCAGGGACGATCTGTTGAGGAAATGTGTAATTATGTGGTAAAACATCACTTCTATCCATTGTCGTCCTTTGACCGAGCTTAATACTTGTGAACCCTTTTCTATATTTTAAACACGGTTGGAGATTATTGACATAATCGAATTGTTGATTAAGATCTGGTTTGGAACAATTCGGATATTCCTCTGCCAAAAGAATTTTCAATCTCGGAGTCAGAGTCCTCATGGATCTCGATCGATTCGATTGAGCTCACATGAGCTTTGGATCTATTACGCAGACTCCTTGAAATGAGTGGACCATCCTTCTTGTTATGAAACCCTAACATGGCTTGAGTCTTCTTTGAATGTTTGCGAGGGTTTCTACTGTTGGATTTTATAGTAGGGTCAGGGTAGACAATCGGCTCATGCACATGAGTTTCAATAAACTCAGAATTAATACCCTATTTCCCACATAAAATTTGATCGGATAATGCCTCTTCACAAAAATTTTCATTCAAAATATTTGGGTTGCCAATTGAGAAATTAAGAGGTTTCTCTATCATAGGCTTGTCCATTACAGGGGTCTCTACAAGATTTACTGTAACAAAACCATTATGAGCTACGAAACCGTCCCAATCATCACCAAGTGTTTTCAAATGATGAACTAATAGTAATTTAATCAAACCATGGTGAAAGAGGCTGGAATCCAAGTTATGCTTCTTGTATCTCTTTGACATTTTATACAAACTTCTTAGCAGGTAAAACGACATGTTTAAATGGAAGCCAATAGAATGCATGAGCAATCGTATGTGGTAAAGGAAAACCAAGCCATAACGGTCTTCACATGTAATAAATTGTTTTAAAACTGCTAACAAACCATGCCATCTAACCTTGAGTAGGGAGACCATAATAACTTTGTCACAATAGTCTATCTTTCTGGAGGTGACGAAAAGACTCCAGGGTACTTTGTCCAATTTTGAATTTTTAAACCACTTTTGACCAGTGAGAGGGAGCCCTATTGCTTCACTCAGAAATTCTTTGGTGATTTCCAACTGAATATCACTTACCTTGGCTCTGCATCCATCAAATGTAAGGGAAAATTCTTTGGCCACTCGCAAGTTATAACCCTGGAATTTCTTAATAAACATATCCCAACCCTGGTTCTTCAGATCCTCACTCACATCATCATACAACAACAAAGTTTGGGAGCCATTTGGCTCAAATCGGACGACAGGGGACATAAGGGTTTGAACACATGGTAACAAGGACAACCCAAACTCACTGTAGTCTTAGGAGGTAGCAGTGAAAGAGGCAAGCCCGAGTTAAAATCATTGGAACAAAACTAGGAACACACCAGCGCAACCATAACATAAGCAATAAGGGTTTCAGTCACGAAATTCAGGCGTTTCTGGTAATGAACGTTTTGAGTACAGAGCATAGCACAAGACCTTGGTTTGTCATGAGAGGCCTGTCAATTCAACCTGCCAGCTAAAACGAAGTACAGGGTACGATCTTGGTGTGTTTAATTCCCATGACGTGTAATGGGTATACTCGATTTGCAAAGGTTAGGAGATGATACGTTTTTACAATCCAAACGCAAATTGAAAATTTAAAATCAAAGTTGATTTACCAAGAATTTTAAACGAACAATATTATATTCCAAATTCCAATCAACATAGGTATTATATCGATATTCAAACAAACTCAAAAGGAAAATCATCCCAATATTGAATAGGAGGCAGATACAAGTCACAATAGATTTTCTGGCAACCAAGCAATGGATAGAGTCACAATGTGAAATTAAGTCTAAATGCTTGATTCATTCTTATAGTCATGAATCAAGCATGAAAACGCAAAATAAAAGTACAACAAAAATAGTCACACATATTTTTTAATAATCGAATAATCACCCTCAAATAGTAATATTTACAGGATGAGGTGTAGGCAGCTACAAGAGTTGTCATTTGTCATTAGAAAAAGCAAAAACATGTAGGACTGCCAATAGTGGCGACTTACTGGGAGAAGCAGTTATCTCTGCATCACCAACAAGTTCATGTTAGGATGGCTTAGAATGATTAAATATCAAATACAATTTGAAGGGCATCAAGCATCTCAATCAAATTTCAACAATCATTAAACAATCCAGCTTAAGATATCTTACTGTTCAGATGAAATCTGGTGACAAATTTTAATTATGAGAGCAACGATATTTAAGCCATTGGCTCCAATACTATTGAGAGGGCCACTGCTTCCATCAGGAGTCTATAGCCTTGACAGGGATGCCAATTACCCCACTCTGTGGCCCCTACCCTATCCAAGAAATTTCAATACAAACGAAGGACACTTATGACTGATATCAAAATTTATACCTGATAATTTTCTTGAACCCGACATCGCTTGACTACCAGTAGGCCTCTTCAGTACTCCGACAAAGTTATCTTGGCATCATGTATGCATTTACCTGCTGCCAACAGACCTGTTCAGTATCTCGATGGGTTTACATACACTTCCCACAACTCTTTGAAAATTATTTACAATTTTGATATAAATTTAATGATATTAAGAAGAGCGGGGTGATGCTGAAAATTTCAGTTTTCAGAACATTTGATATTGTCCAACCTTTAATTTATTGCTTAATAAATTTCATTATGATCTGAAATTAGTTTTCTGATGAGAATAATTTTTCGAGGACAGGAAGACATACTTGATTTGTTTTGTTTTAAAACAGGGACAATGTAAAGAGCTTTAATGATGGTCATGTCTACTCATAATTATAAAGTGAAACCATGAAACATATTCTGAACAAAAAACTTCTTTAGCTAGTCTGTGTTTCAGGAATTTACAACATTGATGCTCTGATAGACCTTAATTGTTGCTTCATAATGAGGCATTCTAGTTTCCCTTCATGAACTAAAAGGTGACACAGGCATAAGTTTAACTAGAAAGCAGCGAAAACAAACAAAATGAAAAGAACCAAAAACCATAAAACAAAAGTAAATCAAACAAAAAAATTATGTACAAAGGTGGATCTGGAATTTATCAGGAAAAATACGTTTTGAGAGCTTGGCCATTCACCGGGAAGGTGTTTGGATGTCCCTCCAAACTGTGTAGATAGAAGGAGCTGGGACCTAGTTTTTCAGCGATTACGAAAGGCCCCAACCATAGGTTCTGGAACTTGGTGTGTTCCCCTTTTCCTTCGTGAGGTTTATCCCACTTGAGAACCAAATATCCTACCTTGAAGTTTCTATCTAAAACAAAGTTTGAATCAAACCATCCTTTCACAATCTGTTGATGCTGATCCATTCTCTCCTTTGCTTGTGCTCTTACTTCTTCTAGTTTCAACAATGCATTAATTCGACTTTCAAGAGGAGGGCATTCCTCTTCCTAAACTTTATGCGATAATTGCAGAGAGGGAAGCTAAAAATGAGGAGGGAGAATTGCTTCTCTTCCGTAGACAAGGAATAAAGAGGAATTACCAACAAAATTTTTTGGTGTCACCCTGTCAGCCCAAAGTGCATTAAAAAGCGCGTTGTGCCAATTTTTGTGGTTTTCAGAAACTGTCCTCTTGATGATTTTTATCAAATTTTTATTCGTTGATTCTACTAGGCCATTTCCTTGGGGGTAATAGCTGGAAGAATACTTAAGTTTGATCCCTTTCTCCAAATAAAAAACACTCATATCGAGGGATGAAAAGTAAGAAGCATTATCAAAGACCAAACATTCGGGAATGCCGAATCTAGTAATGATATTTGTGTCAAGGAAAGATATCACCTGATTAGTGTTTACCACTTTCAACGTTGCAGCCTCGGAACATCTGGTAAAATAATCCGTTGTTGTAATGATGTATTTATGATGCTATGAAGAAGTGGGGTTAATTGGCCTTATGATGTCGAGACCCCACTGCTGAAAAGGTGAATCCACCGAAACAAACTGCAAAGGGAATGCTACCTTTTTTACTCGTCTAGCAGCCTTTTGGCAGATTATGCATTTACGACATAATGCATGGGCATCTTTGAACAATGTGGGCCAATAGTACCCAACCCTTAATACCTTGTGAGCAGTGGTGTCTCCACCGAAGTGCCCACCAGCTTCACCTGCATGAAGTTCAGATAATACTTTCTCTGTTTCATCTCTTTCCAAACAACGCATGAGAACACTATCAAAATTCTTACGAAATAATACGTCATTTACCAACTGGAAAGGTGCATATTTTAGTCTTAATGCTCTTTTCTTTTTTGAATTGAGATGGTGAGGAACAGAACCGTGTGTTAAATAAAACTTAATATCATCAAACCAAGAATTAGCAACAACTTGTGTACAACAGATCTGATTTTCATTATGTTGATTTACAGTTGAGACATTAATTTGACTCTGTTGTTCTTCAACTGAATCAACCACTAGTTTGCATAGGCCTTGAACTTTGACAATTTGTGCATGGGTTATTTCGAGTTCATACTCTTTTAATGATGCCATCTAGTTTTCTCATTTTTCACCCAATTCCTTTTGTACTAACAAGTTTCTAACAGCAGGATAAGACACAATGACCTTAGTTCTGGATTTCAACAAATATGATCGGAAGTGTTTCACTGCTTTGAAAACTGCATAAGCTTGTTGATCTATAGTTGGGTAGTTAAGCTCTACTCCTTTGAAAGATGAGCTCATGAAGGCAATGGGGATTTCATTGCTTTCAATGTTCTTTTGGGTCAACACAACAACATAAGATCGGTCAGAGATGAAAGTATAAAGAGTGAAATCTTGTGAGAAATCATGACTCATCAAGGAAAGGGCTTCCACTATGGATTTTTTGATGGAATCAAAGGCTTGATTTTCATGTTGTCCCCAATGATACTGAACATCCTTTTTAATTAAATTCTACGATGGCCTTACCATTTTTGAGAAACTTGGGACAAACCTTCTGATAAAATTAATTTGGCCTAAAAATGATTGCATAGATTTTTTGGAGGAGGGGGGAGGAAATTTTGCAATGGCTTGAGTTCTTTCAGGATCGATGATCATCCCGTCATTGGATAATATGAACCCGAGGAATTTTCCTTGTTCAACTGCAAATATTGACTTCTTAGGGTTGAGAGATATGCCATACTTGCAGCATCGTTCTAGGACAACCCTAAGGTGAAACAAGTGATCTTTCTTGTTTTTGGAGAAAATAGTAACGTCGTCAAGATAGACCACTACAAAGTGATTTATGAGACCACGAAAAACAATATCCATTGCTCTCTGAAAAGTGGCCTTGGCATTTATAACCCCAAAAGACATCTTCTTGTAGCCATAAGTGCCCCATGGGGTATGAAAAATGGCTTTTAACTGGTCTGAGGGGGGCATGAGGACTTGGTTGTATCCTGAAAAACCGTTTAGCAGTGATAGTCTTTCGAAACCAGATACCTGCTGAAGAATTTGTTCCATTGGAGGAATGAGATAATTGTCTTTATCAGACACTCGGTTTAGGTTACGAAAATAAAAACAGAGTCAGATTTCGCCACTTTTCTTCCTTACATGAACTAGATTGGACACCCATTGTGTGTGTCTCATTGGGAATATTATCTTTGCATTTAATAGTTTGTTCAGTTCTTTCTTGACAATGGGTTCCAATTTGGGGTGCATATTTCTTAATTTTTGTTGAAAAGGCTGAGTTTGCGGTTTCATGAGGATGATATGTTGTATTATATTAGGATCAAAAGTTTTTAAATCATCATATGTCCAGGAAAAAACATCCTTGAATTCTTTAAATAGTTTTATAAAATCAGATCGTTCTTGCTCAGAGCATCTCGTTCTCAAATTGATATTTTGAGGATTATCCTTAGTCCCTAGATTTATCGTTTCATAAGTCAAGGAAGAACTGTTCATTTTACAATTAATTGATCCTCTAAATTTATCATGCAAATCATAGAAATTTTCTAATTTTACAACGGATATGGGAATAGAGTTTACCAGATCAGACGTCGATTCATGAGATCTAGGATATGATATTACCGTGAAGTTACAGAGATTTTCATCATGAGTGCCTTCATCGATAAATGCACCTTGGAAAGTGTCCTCCATATGCAAGAAGTTGATGATTTGCTCGTCATCGTCGAACACTCTCCAATTGGTGATGTTGTCTGGGATTGACGGCCTAAATAATAGTTCAATTGAAAATGCATTTGGAGAGAGACCTTCTACGGGAAAAAGTTTGGAAGCGACATTAGCTAACAAATCAGCCTCATAATTACTTAGTCTAGGAATGGAATTGATGTTAAATGCTAAAAACTTTTGTATCAAACTCCATACCTCGGTTTGATAAATTTTCAGATGTGGTGATAGGAAATGTATGGAATTTCTTACTTGCCTGACCACGATTTCCGAATCACCGAATACCATTAAATTTCTTACGTCCATATCCACCACTTCCATGAGCCCTTGCAAAAGTAAATTCGTATTCGGCGGTGTTATTAGTGCACTCGAACTCCAAATGACAGGAAATGAAAGTTTTATTACCTTCGGGATCGATGAACACACATCTCGCACCAGCTCCTTCTTTGGATTTGGATCCATCGAAGTAAAGTGACCATATTTGAGCTTTGTCAACAGTGTTTGGCACATTTGGAAAAGCTGATGATTGAGTACAGGTCGTGACCTCTGATTATTTCTCTGGATCGGTGATGGGGGAAGTTTCGGTCATGAAGTTACCAAAGAAGGTGTTCATTCCCTACATTTCAAGTGCATTAGTAGATGCGGTAAAAGGTTCGTTTGGATCATTTAGATCTGTCACGGTATGCTTTATATAACGTTCACAGTTTATTCTAATTTTATTTGGCTCTCCATTTTCCGGTAACCACAAATGAGACCAATCTGTGGCAAAGTACCCATGCGGTTGTTCAGACCAGTCCCTGCTCAAGAACAAACCATAGACTTCAGGGATGTCAACAACAATGATATCAATAATTTGGTGAACCTTAGGATTAGAAGATAGCCTAACCAAAACATTCTTCAATTCACTGATTACCTTAACGTTCGTCTGATCTAGCTGAATGATTTTAAGACTAGAAGGCTAAACTTCTGTGTTAATATTTTGGCAAACAGATAAAGGCATGACATTTGATGATGCGCCGGAATCTACCATGAAATGATGTACATATCTATTGAAAATTTCAAAAGTCAATAAGAAAGGTGAGACATTTTTATGAGTATTAACAACAAAATTTTGTTGATTTTTTGTCGTTGTCCCTAAAACAATTTTATCTACATTTGATACCGTTTTTTCAGATAAATCCCTTTTATCAGGAAGTTCGGGAGTGGTTTTAGTAGGGATCTTTTCTGTTGTCTTAGAAATGATTTCTGTGGATTTCTTGCTACTAGAATCGTTGTTCTTGTTGTTTTCTGTGATATTTTGATTCATTTTCTGCAGAATCAGAGGAAATTTCAAAAGATCATAAACAAAAACATTATCTCTTATTTTTTTCATATCTTCAATCAAGTCATATTCTAAAACTGGAGCTGCTAAACTCTGTTTTATTTTAGCTTTCTTAGGCTGTTTTGGAGGCACATTGTTACTCATTTCAGGAGACGGTTTACTTTGTGTTTTGTTCCTTGTGTTGTATGGGTGGACAATTTCAAAGTTTGCTTGGAAAATACTGTCAAAAAAGTGTCCGAAGATATTGGGAGATGACTCCTCTTCTTCGGCTACTTTTTCCTCAACTACATCTTCAGAACTCTCAGGAGGGGCAGAGTTATCATGTGCTTCAAGAATAGTTTGCAAGGCGTATTGTAAGCTTTCAAAATTGAGACCTCCAGTGGTCGGATTTGGCCGATTGGGTGGAAAAGGCTTTCTGAAAGGAGGTTTAAAACTTCCTTTTCTTGAGGATGCCTCTTCTGCTGATCTCTTCAAGTCTACGACTTGATTTGATAATTTTTGGACAACCTTTTACAGGATTTCTAAGTCTAAAGTTTCTGATTGACTTTTACTTGTGGAGGCCTGGTAAGGATTTCTATTTTCTTTTTAGAGGATGAAGTTGTTTAAGATTCACTGTTGAGATTATCTTTCAAGATTAATATATCCTTTTCGATTTGACTTGCCTCCTCGAAGGCTTCTAGTAACAAAGACTTTTTAGACCTTTTAACCCAAATTGCTATATTATTATGCAGAGCTTTGGTGTAATAAGAAACAATTATACTTTCAACCGGCATTGAATATGTGGGAATTCGATTTTTTTATGTAAGGAACCTTTGATTAAATATTTTAATTTCTCCTTAGGGTTCATTTTTAGGTTGGATAGTTCCATAACCAAAACTTTAGCATCTTTTTCATCTCCAAATTTCTCTAATAAACATGTTTCGAATTTGTCCCAAGAGACAATGGTTTGTTGTTGTTGGGCAAAATACTATTTAGAGGCATTGCCCTCGAATGTGTAAGGAAAGAGTCTACATACTGCATCTTCATGTTCTACACTTTGGAGTCTAATGACCAACATAAAATTCTTTATGTGATCTTCAACAAACTGTTTAGAATCTAGATCAAACTTAGGCAACCATTTATCTGGGTGTTTTGGTAGCGGGTATTGAGGTCCAGGTACATCCACAACATATTGATCGAGCTAGGGTCTGGTGGGATTGTTTTGGTTTTCCATGGGTGTAGGTGGTGTTGAAGGCTTAGATGGTTTAGATGATGAACTGCCTTCGTTAGATGACTCTCCTCCTGAAGAGGATGGATATGAACCAGGTGGGGAAGGTGGGATACCATATCCTCCAACTCCAAGAGTAGAGGTGTGGTCTATATCTGTGGTATTATCCCCTAAAAGATCTAAACGTAGACCAGTGACTTCAAGTTTCTCTCGGATATCCAAGAAATCTAAAGGTTGATTGAGAGGCCTACCAGGTTGTCTGATACAGGCCAAATCACTGTGTTTCCTTAAGAGTGACTGACGAACAATTTCTTGTACATTGACCCCTTAAGGGTTTGGTGTTACTGTCTCAACGAGAATCTCATTATTTTCGCTCAAGGTAGTTGTTGTTTCAGAAGTAACGTTGTTGTTCGAGCGACTACGTGTTACTACAGGGGAGTGAGTGTGTGGGGGTGGAGTTTTGCGACTTCCACGTGCCATCAATTGTATTCACGCCCTCCTTCTAGCGTCATTTGTTGATGGGCGAAAATGACCGTCCGTCAACTGGAAGAACGAGTTCGGTCTGGGGTTGTCTAAATAACCCAAGCCGTTTGGTGTAACTCATTCTAATGGGTTTAATGGCTTCGTTAGCCAATCTAAAGTCCTAAAAGAAGATAAACAAGAGAAAAAAATAACTAACTAATTACTAGATACTAAATATTATATATGTACATATGCTCTAATATAACTATTGTAGCAGAAAATATACAAATATCACTTATGTACATCATTTACAAATTACAAGTTTTAATCGAAACTTACGAAATCAAATGCGAAAATTATTTCTGTTAAGAAGTAGATAAAGAAAGCACATTTAAATCTTTTTTGTTTTCCTTTATAAATCTAGCTAATCTTAAATTGAATAAACTATGAAACACAGACATGTGGGTAGTCAAAAGATGAACCATACATTCTGGTTTTATTAATATGTAAATGAAAGAATTAAGAAATAAAAAAAAAAAGTTAACATGTTTGTTAGTTAGTGAGGTGTATCCAAGCGTCTGTATGAATGAAGAACATCCAAGTGTCACGTCCAAGAGAGAAATCTGCAATGAACTTTATGACCGTTCTAAATAAATTCCAAACATGTATTGGCAGTTCAGGTTTAATGACACAGGAGGAAACAAAAATATAACCCTGTGATCTTATAATTGCACATAATTACAACAAGATAAATCTGAAAGTAACTTATGCATTTCATCATTCAATTAAAATTCAAAGATAAATCCTATCATTCTAATTGGGCATATGATCACTGTATTTATATCTAGAGAAGCAAATTATAGACGATATTTATAATATAAATATCCCAAACACAATAGATCATTAAGTCTAAATCTATCAGACCTATTAGTATATCAGGATTAACAAAACATAAATGAAAAACACCATTTACAAAAGGCTAAATCCAAAATGCATATATGTTGTTTCATTAAGTCTTGGAATCAGTCGTCTATCTTCTGCCCCAGGCCAAGATGATTTCCATTACAAAATATGGAGTATTTAAAGAGTTCATGAAAGCTAAACCTCCTATCTTCTAAGATAGGATCATATCTCAAAAAGATCTTAAAATTACAAATATAAAGGGACTAGAGCCTCTCATGATCAAACTATATCTTCAAAATTTATGAAATTTTTTCTCTTATTTACAAAATAAGCAAAAAGAGATAGCTAATCAACTATGTCTAGCATGCTCCATCCCATGAGATCAGCATCAGATACATCCTATCTTGAAAAAAAAAACCGAAATGAGCAAGTCAAATATTTTATTAACTAACAATTCCTAAATTTTATATGAGAATTGACTTGGCTACACAATCTCTCGATTTTGTAGCCAGTCTTATTATTGGTAACAAAAATCCAAATCGATCCAGATTGATTAGAAAAATAACAAATAAATCATTACTATGATAAAAACCAATCTTACCATTTAATTAATAACAAAAATCAAATCACAATATCTCAGAATTTATCACAGCCTTTACACTGTCAACGTTTTTTACAACGATGTTGCCTGTCCTTTTTAGACGATTTGCTTATCTTTGTGCATTGGCCTTGAGTTCATGGTTTTCGTTTGCCAAGGATTCATTATGAGTCATGAGAGCTTTGATCCTTGCTTGGAGAATGGGGATGTCTGTATAGTACTGCCCTATCTCCTGCAAGCAAACTTCGCAAGGAACAACAGGGGCGATTTGTTGAGGAAATGTGTAATTGTGTGGTAAAACATCACTGCTATCCACTGTCAGCCTTTGAACAAGCTTAATACCTGTGAACCTGTTGACGGGCGAAATTGACCGTTCGTCAACTGGAAGAGTGGAACCGGTCTGGGGTTGTCTAATAACCCAAGTTGTTTGGGATAAACCACCCTGACGGGTTTAGCGGATCCGTTAGCCGATCTAAGGTCCTAAGAAAACAAAAAAAAGAAAACTAATCTATGATAACTAATCTAACTAAAAATAACAATTAAAACAAACTAAACTAAAATTAATTATTCTATATATACAATCTAGTGACTAATACTATACTAACTCTAACTAATTAACTATCTAACTACTAACAAAAATAAATCATATTCACAAAATGTACAATATCTACAATTTACAGATTTGAATAAAACCTGAAAAACTCATTTATATTCTGCCCTAAGACAAAGAAAGATATTTTTGTTGATTTTATGATTTTATGAACATAAATAGAACAAAAACTAACTAAACTAAACAACTGATATACTAACTACAACTACAAATCTAAACTATACATAAATATAACTAAACTACTTAAATCATACTAACAAATAAACTATTAAATAAATGACAAACTAACCTGGAGAAATGCTCCAGATTTGTCCTGTATGCAATGATTGTCTTAGCTGATCGGAGGGAGGAAACCCACTCCAAATTATCCAGGCGCTCCTTGTAAACAGAAAGATGCAATGCTCTTTAATATAATTACAGGACAAACAAAACATAAAAATTATAACAATCATATGATTTATAAATCTTCACAGTTAGATAAACCTGTATGCAAAGACTTATACAAAATAATTCAATTGATGAAGAAGAGAAATTTGTCATTCATTAACTGAATAAAGTAATTGCTATATTTTTTAAGTATTGAAAAGAAAATCAAATATGGACGAGACATTAATTAATTCATATCATTCTGCAATAGACTATGATAGCTAAAGTAGTCTATAATCAACTACAAAGCGACATGCATAAACTTGAAACAAAAGATTGATATTATGAAAGCGAAAGCTGTAGCAAAACATCAACTCATGTCTCAATTTGTATTAGAAATCCATAGCACTGGTTCTCCCACAAGTGAGGATGATCCTTATTACACAAAATAATAAGTATTTAAAGACCTTCCACAGGGTAAAACATCCCTGTGGAAGTTTTCAAAATTGTTTACATAAAATCTGGGAAGATATCCCAAGTCTGACTAAACTAGGAACCTAAAACAAAACTAAATCACACAAATATCTCCTAGATTGTCCAGTATGTCCAATGCAATTCGGATGTACCTGAAAAGGGTTAAAAATGGACAAGTTAGAAGGGTATTTTATTACTAAAATGATAAAAAATTTAATTCTATAGACTAGCTAGAGAATCTAGCGATTCTGTAGTTGGTCTAAATAAGACACAGAATCAGTATTAAAATCAATTCAAAATATTTTAAAGAATCAACTTCAATTAACATCCAATAGCTATTTGAAAACGAATAATTGAAATTGAAAATGTTATACCATTTTGAAATAAAACAAGACCAAGATCAATCAAATGATTACAGAGATAAGTGTATTCTGTTTCGTTTGTTACCAAAAGTCGGGTGAACAGAATCATAATCAAACAGTTATGAAATCATTTCATATCAAACTGAAATCGATTAAAACAAATCGCAAGCAATTTTTATGCTGCCTTATCAACAGGAGATACGATCGAATCCAAACAAGATCATTTTCAAATCATTATAACTGTATTGACATAACAAATGATTCATGCCATGAGCGAATTAAACCAAAACTAGCGCGTAAATTACCACAAATGAAATCGTAATGAGATCACTCAATTGATAACAAGATCTGTAGGATTAGTACAATCGTTTGTTATTTCTATTCGGGACAAACAAAATCGATTGACCTTGATCGACATCGTTTCTTTCAAATGAATTATAACCGGATTTGATAGAGATAATATATATCGACCAATTCGTTTTGCAAATTTAAAATCAAACAGAGTAGCATTTATGATACGAATCCAACTCATGAAAATGATCGAACTAACTGAAGATACACAACAATCCAATCAAGTGAATCGAACAACTGGATTTTAACATAGTCATTGCGAATCAAAACCATTCCATGATTCGGGCGCGAATATTATTTGCACAGGCTTAAATGAGAGTATTGTTTCCATAAAAACAGAGTCGTTCTTTCCAAATCGAAATCGAACAGAGTTGTATTCCCGATTTAGAAAATTATATGACACAACATATTAAAAGATCGTAACAACCAAACTCATGAAATCGTTCGACAATCACAACATACAAACTAACCATAACGAAATCAAATCAAAACATGATCGCATTCTAAATCTAGCATGAAAAACTTCCTGTTCAAATTGGATACAAACAAATCCAATCTAAAGTAAACCATCAATTTTGTTAACTCAATCAGATAAACGATCAAATCAAATCCAATCGAAAACCAATCAAATCCGATAAAATCTATCAGTGGCTAAACTTGGAATGAGCAAATCGTGTTTCGAAATCAAAATTTCATTTATTTTTAGCAAAGAGAAAACAATGTACAGGATGAACACATTATGACAGATCCATTTTGAAGGATAGACAGAACTATTCGAAAGCCAAACTCAAATATATTAATCCGGGGAATTCACAAAATGCGAATGATATCGAAATTCATACCCGTATGACGAGCAGACGGCTTGATCATGACAATTTGGAGTTTACAACGACTGTGGCATATTCAACATTCTTAAAAATGATGGAACCAGTAGTCCTTTGCTTCCTATCAGTCGCTTGAAGTTTGTCTCTTTGGCTGGTCAATACTGCCACTTGATTTTCCAGCGATTGGATTTTCGATTGAAGTAGTGGAACGTCTATATAGTATCATTCCAACCATAAATCACATTGGTCACAGGACGACTGTGTTGGTTTCGAAAAAGCAGGTGAGGGTTTGGTTACATTGCCGAGGGTTTCGTTAGGTAGTTTGATCCCAGGGTAGCTAGGGTTATTCTTTAGGCAAGGGGGAAGATTCGAGACGAAATCATAAGGTGGCTCGGAGCACAGACCCTGTGAGTAAGGGTACTCACTGGCTAGGAAGCGTTCTATGTCAGAGTCTGAATCCTCACTAAGGACTATGGGATTCTCCTCAACAGTGGGTTTAGGTTTATTCCTATCCATCCTCGAAATCAACCGAGCATTCTTTTTACCCTTGCCATCAACAGTGGGGTTCGCCTTGGCCTTTTTGCTCACAGGCCTTTTAATAGCCTCGACCTTCTCAGTTATAGCGTCGGGTAAGTCAACATCGGGGTCAGCCAAGGGTTTAGGAGAAGGAAGTAGGACATGGAAGGGTACGGGTGGCTCGACCTTGGCTTCATTGATCACAAGCTTGTCAATCTGGACAGGGTTTGTATCATCAAAACCATTTCAAGCGATAAAAGCTCGCCATCTATCATTGTGGAGACTTAAATAATGAACAATGATAAGTCTAATTAGTCCATGGTGGAACATGCTACTGTCAACCTTCTCCCTTTTAAACCTTTTTGACATTTTATATAGGCTACGCTGGAAGTAGAAAGTCATATTCAATGGATACCCTATAAAATTCATTAACAAACGCAGGTGGTAGAGAAAAACGAGTCCATATCGACCCTCATAGGTCACAAATTGTTTAACTACTATCAAAAGGTCATGCCATCATGGTTTAAGCATGGATATGGGCATACCTCTGTCACAAGATGTGACCTTTTGCGAGATGAACAAAAGTGGCCATGGAACCTCTTCCACTTTCGAATTATTGAACCAACGCTGGCCCGTGGCAGGTAACCCTATAGCAGAACTAATAAATTCCTCATTAATTTCCAACTGAATGTCGTCCACCTTGGCTCTACAACCATCAAAAGTCAGGGCAAACTGTTGTGCCACAACTAGATTAAAACCCTCAAACCTCTGCACGAAGTTGAGCCAACCGTTATCCTCCAAGTCTTTCCAGGCATTGTCGAACAATAGCAAGGCTTGGCTACCATTCGGCTCGATTCGCACCACCAGTGCCATGGAGCCGAGCACGCAGTGAACGAGCCAGGGTTTGGGTCATAACATACACATGAGTAGAGTGCACGAAAGGTTACCTGAGATAACAGAGGTGAAACAGGGATAAGGGATAGACATAAATGACATCGTGCGAAGGTGGTGGAGCTTAATTCTGCCATGCATAATAGTTATTGCCAAGGTACAACCACCGACGCTTATAGCTGTTATATCCATTATAGTATAGTTCAAAAATTATGTCACTTGCCCGACCAATGAAATCAATGGTAAGTGTATAATTCAATGCGCATAATAGAATGTTATGCCATAGTTTGAAACCAAACTTACAAATCGAAACCAATACCAATGTTTTGACCATGTGACATGTGATGTATCAATTCATATCAAGAGTTTAAGCGAGGTACCAATGCGTTTTGAAACTAGGTGTTCTATCAAATGGAATATATCAAGGGTTTAACCATAACACCTATATATCATTATGAAACCAATGTGCGAAGTAAATCAAATAACATGTAAATCCAACTGCCAATGCATCACAATTTAATGAAACGAAAATACATAATCAGTCAAAGAATGTCCAATGAGTGCAGATCCAAAGGTCTTGCCAACTGCATGATGATAAGTGAAAAGAAAGTGCAATGGGCATATCAACAAGAAGGATAATGACAATTCAATAATGATTCTAATGCGACTTCTAAAGACCAAGTTTTCACGCTCACAGTCGTGAAAAATAAAAACGAAGGTAAATGTGCAAATGTCACAAAAAATGAAAGTGTCGTTTATTTAAAAATTGTGACGAAAATTGATGTTTGCAAAACATTGGTGTAGGCAACTTATAATACAATGGAAAAATGTGAATTGGATGCCAACATAACCCTTTGCTATCTTTTAAACATGGTGGGAGATTATTGACATAATCGAATGGTTGATTAAGATCTGGTTTGGAACAATTTGGATCTTCCTCTGCCAGAAAATTTTCAATCTCAGAGTCAGATTACTCATGGATCTCGATAGATTTGATCGATCTCACATAAGATTTGGATCTATTACTCAGACTCCCTGAAATGAGTCGACCAACCTTCTTGTTATGAATCCCTAACATGGCTTGAGTCTTCTTTGACTGTTTGCGAGGGTTTCTACTGTTGGATTTTATAGTAGGGTCAGGGTAGACAATCGGTTCATGCACATGAGTTTCAATAAACTCATAACTAATACCCTGTTGCCCACATAAAAGTTGATCAGACAATGCCTCTTCACAAGGATTTTCATTCAAAATATTTGGGTTGCCAATTGAGAAATTAAGAGGTTTCTCTATCATAGGCTTGTCCATTACAGGGGGCTCTACAGGATTTATTGTAACAAAACCATTACGAGCTACAAAACCATCCCAATCATCACCAAGTGTTTTCAAATGATGAACTAACAATAATTTAATCAAACCATGGTGAAAGAGGCTGGAATCCAATTTCTGCTTCTTGTATCTCTTTGAAATTTTATACAAAGTTCTTAGTAGGTAAAACGACATATTTAAATGGAAGCCAATAAAATGCATGAGCAATTGTATGTGGTAAAGGAAAACCAAGCCATAATGGCCTTCACAGGTAATAATTTTTTTTTAAAACCGCTAATAAACCATGCCATTTAACCTTGAGTAGGGAGACTAGAATACCTTTGTCACAACAATCTATCTTTCTGGAGGTGAAAAAAATACTCCAGGGTACTTCGTCCAATTTCGAATTTTTAAATCACTTTTGACCAGTGAGAGGGAGCCCTGTTGCTTCACTGTGAAATTCTTTGGTGATTTCCAACTGAATATCACCTACCTTGGCTCTGCATCCATCAAATTAAAGGGTGAATTCTTTGGCCACTCGCAAGTTATAACCCTGGAATTTCTTAATAAACATATCCCAACCCTGGCTCTTCAGATCCTCACTCGCATCATCATACAACAACAAAGTTTGGGAGCCATTTGGCTCAAATCGGACGATAGGGGCCATAAGGGTTTGAACATTTGGTAACAAGGGCGACCTGAACTCACTGTGGTCTTAGGAGGTAGCAGTGAAAGAGGCAAGCCCGAGCTAAAATCATTGGAAAAAAACTAGGAACACACCAACACAACCATAACATAAGCAATAAGGGTTTCAGTCACAAAATTCAGTCATTTATGGTAATGAACATTTTGAGTACAAAGCATAACACAAGACCTTGGTTTGTCATGAGAGGCCTGTCAATTCAACCTTCTAGCTAAAACAAAGTACAAGGTATGATCTTGGTGTGTTTAATTCCCATGACATGTAATGGGTATACTCGATTTGAAAAGGTTAGGAGAGGATACATTTTTACAATCCAAATGCAAATCGAAAAATTAAAATCAAAGTTGATTTACCAAGAATTTTAAATGAACAAGCTTATAGTCCAAATGCCAATCAACATAGGTATTATATCGATATTTAAACAAAATCAAAAGGAAAATCATCCCAATATTGAATTGGAGGTAGATACAAGTCACAATGGATTTTGTAGCAACCAAGAAATGGATAGAGTCACAATGCGAAATTAAGTCTAAATGCTTGATTCATGCTTAATGTCATGAATCAAGCATGAAAACGAAAAATAAAAGTACAACAAAAATAGTCACACATTTTTTTTAATAATCGAATAATCACCCTCAAATAGTAATATTTACAGGATGAGGCATAGGTAGCTACAGGAGTTGTCATTTTTCATTAAAAAAAGCAAAAACATGTAGGACTGCCAACAGGGTGATAAGTATTATTGATATGTAATTGTGTGCCCTGGAGCCTGAATAGTTCTTGACAAAAATTGCTGGTGAAAGTTGGATCTCTATTAGATACAATAGAATGAGGCATGCCATGAATCTTGAAAATATGATCCATGAAAATTTGTGCCACTGTGGATGTTGTGAATGGGTGTTGAAGAGCACAAAAATGAGAATATTTGGAAAGGCGATCAACTACCACCATGATGAACGACTTATTGCCAGATTTAGGTAATTCCACAATGAAATCCATAGAAATGTCCCTCCAAATAGTTGGTGGAATTGGAAGAAGTTGTAGTGTGCCCGGAGATTTGATAGTTTCCCACTTGTTGCATTGACAGACATCACATTCATCCATAAAGGTGCAAAAATATTTTTTCATACCATGCTAGAAAAAAGGGCATTTAACACGTTCATAGGTTTTGGTAAAACCAGAATGCCCTGTTGCGAGTGAAGCATGAAGCTCAAAAAGCATTATGGATTCAAGTTGTTACTGGCGGCTTAAATATAGATGACCTTTGTAGTGAAGCTCGTCATTGTGCCAAGAGTACGTTGGAGAAATTGGAGAATTGTCTTGCAATTGTTGGATCAATCGAGAAGTTTTTGGATCTTGCAACCATTCTTGGCAAACAACTTGGAGACAATCTGGTACAATGAAGGATAGGGAAAAAATGGATCCTTCTTCTTTGTACTTTCTAGACATAGAATTACCCACTACATTTTATTTTCCCTTATTATAAATGATCTCATAATCATAGCCAAATAGCTTAGTAACCCATTTTTGTTGCTCCTGGGATGAAATCCTGTATTCTAGGAAACACTTGAGGCTCTTATGGTCGGTTTTAATTTGGAAGATTTTACCCAAGAGATAAGTATGCCATATATCCACAACATCCAGGATATCCAACATTTCTTTTTCATAGATTTATTGGCCAAGATGTCGCTCCAAGAGTTGTTTTCTAGTGAAGGCCAAGGGTCTACCCTCTTGCATGAGTACTGGTCCAATGCCTTTCTAAGAGGCATCAAATTTGAGGACAAAAGTCTTTGTGAAGTCAGGAAGGGCCAAGACATGAGTTGTGCACATGGAGTCTTTCAATGCTTGAAATAATTTATCAACTACCAGAGTAAGTGAAACTATTCTTTTTTAGGAGAGCAGTAAGAGGCGCTATAATTTTTCCATAATTCTGAACAAACTTGCGATAATATCTTGTTAAACCCAGAAAACCATGCAAGCTCTTGAGAGTTTTTAGGCATGTCCAACCCTGCATAGCTTCAATTTTCTTAGGATCCACCCATACACCATCCTTGCCGAAAATATGACCCAAGTACTCCACTTTCGAAGCTCCAAAGGCACATTTATATTTCTTGAGAAAATGTTGGTGATGAGAGAGTAGAATGAGAACTTGATCCACATGGGTAATATGGTATGCCTAGGTTTTACTATAGATGAGAATATCATCAAAGAAAACTAGAACAAAAGGATAGATAAAAGGACGAAAAACATGGTTCATGAGAATTTGAAAAGTGGAGGGAGAATTACATAGGCCAAAGGGCATGACCAATAATTCACAGTGACCCTCATGAGTGTGAAAAGTAGTCTTAGGAATGTCTTCATATTGCATACGTATCTGGTGGTAGCCTGAATGAAGATCAATTTTAGTAAAATACTGAGCACCACTTAATTCATCCAAGAGATCATCAATGAAAAGAATAGGAAATTTGTCTTTGATGGTGAGTTTATTGAGGGTGCAAAAGTCGGGACACATACACCAAGTACCTTCTTTTTTTAGTACCATGACCACAGGGGAAGAATAGGGGATGGTACTAGGGTGGATAACACATGCGGCTAGAAATTCTTGAACAATTTTCTCAATTTCATTCTTTTGGGAAAATGGATGACGATAAGGGAGAACATTGGGAGGAAGACTGTTGGGGATGAGAGGAATGGAATGATCATGAAAACCATGAGAAGGAGGAAGTACCTGGGGAGTGGAAAAAACAACTTGGTGTTTGGAGATGATACATTGGAGGTCAGGATGCACCACATGTGTCTCAATTGCTTGAATGGAATGGAGTTGGGCAATAATGCCAGAATGACATTTTTTGAGGAGATTTTCCATTCGATGGGAACTGATGATCTCAGGGGATCCTGTTGTGATTCCTTGGAATTTATATTGTTGTATCGCTTATTGGAATTGCATGGTTAATTCATTAAAATCCATGAGGATGGGACCAAGAGTGCGTAACCATTGTGCACCAAGAACAATATCACAACCATCCATGTCAATAGAAAACATATGAGATTTCAGGTGGTAAGGCCCAATTTGGAGACACATTTTCACCCCCACATTTCATGGAACCACCATTGGCAATCATGATTTGAAGGTTGTTGACTGTATGTATATAGCAATGGGTTTGTTGGGAAATACGACGATGACTAAAATTATGAGTGCTACCACTATCAATTAAGATGATGACCTTTCAATTCTTAATGTAGCCAATGATCTTTAGGGTTTTTTGAGAAGAGAAGACAATGAAAGCATTCAATGAAATGACTGGTTCTACTTTTGTTTGGTCATAGGGTGGAGTAATATCAGTTGGCTTGGGTAACTCTGCCATGGGGGGGTCTTGAACTCTTCTTCAGAAACATCCTCAGAGATGGCCATAAACAAGTTTTGTTCCTTACATTTGTGCCCCATAAAATATTTGTCATTACAATTATAACAAAGGCCCTTGAGTTGGAATTTTTCCATTTCAACCCAAGTCAATTTATGGATCTTGAGGGGAGTGGGAGGAGGGGTAGGGTTAGTAGGTCGAGTGCAGGGAACAAAGGAAGGTTTGCGGTTCAGAGAAAAGACAATTTGTTGGGCTTCCATAGCATGTTGAGTAGCTTCCAACCAAGTGTGAGGGTAAGCGATGAGGACCCGAGATCAAATTTCCTCTTTTAGGCCACTGATAAAACATTCCCAAAAGAAGGCATCAAACATGCCCTTTGTTCTAAAATCCAAGTGTTGAAAGATAGATATAAATTCTTCCACTGTGCCAAATTTCTTCGACTTGGTCAAATGACCAAGATAGTGGGTGTTAGTGTCAAAGAGATCATATATCTCTTCCACAAACTGAGTCCAAGAAACATACCCCTAGCATGTATTTCTACGCCATTGCCACCAATTCCAATGTTCTGGATCCAAATAGAGGAAACCATAACAAAGTTTGGCCAGATCATCAGTAATTCGATGCAAGGAGAAATAATGTTCCATTTGAGTGACCCAACCAGTGGGATCAGATCTGTAAAATTTGCTCACATCAAATCAAGGAAGGTGGGGGTCACGAGGAAGGGAATTGGAATGAAGGGCCATATTATGGGAAGAGTTCTCACCTTCAGAGTGGGAAGGGTGTTCAAGGGAGGGAGAGCCAAGGGATTGTTTCAACTACTAGGCGAGGGAGGACAATTCACCCTTAACCTCTGCCAATTCGCCTATAACTTTGACCTCAAAGGTGTCCAAGCGAGAATTATTGGAATGAATTTCAGAGGTCAATCTTTCGATGTCTATGTTGTGTTGTTTGGATTCATCTTGTAGGTGAAGGAATTCTTGGTTGCAAGTGTTGGCCATGGGTGGAGGGGAACTGAAGAGGGGAAGTGGGACCATGGAAAAAAGAGTAAAAAATGATGTATATGAGTGTGAAAAGAGGAATGCAATGAGATAGGTTTCAAATAAGGGTGTGGGAAGGTAAAAAAAAGGGTTAAAAATTATAGGTATCACAACGATTAGGGATAAAATGGGAATCCAACAAGATAGGTCTAAAATAAGGGTTCAGGGAGGTAAAAAAAAAGGTTAAAAATGATAGGTGTCATAATGATCCAGGAGAAAAGGGGAATCCAATGAGATATGTCTTAAATAAGAGTACTGGTAGGTCCATTTTTTTTTCTCTTTTTTATTTTCCCCTTTTTCTTTCCTTTATTATTATTATTTTTTTTACTTCGCTATGGTTTTATGTAGATCTAAATAATACCGTAGTATTGAAATGCCCAAATTATTAACATAAAAAATGAAATAAATGTATAGTGATTTTCGCAACCCAAATGCAGGGGGAAAGGTTCCACAACAATAGATATTCTCTGTTCCTTTTTTGTTTGAAATTTTTGCAACCCGAATGTCGGAGGAAAGGTTGCACGAAAATAGATCTACTATGTTCCTTTTTTGTTTGTTTTCCTTCCCAAGGGTTAGGGTTTTCAGGGTGCCTACACGCAAGGGTTTTCCCTGTGCTATATCTCTCTGATATACGTGTGAGGTCCAATAGTATTACTCAGTCCAATATCTTAGGGAACTAACTAAGGAGGCTAGATTGTACCCTTAGTCGTATTACTCGAATACCCAGGTACTAGAGAGTATCTTCCCGAGTGATGTTCTCGGTGACACTATAGCATTCAGGCGGCCGATTGGTTGATCTATGACTGGTTTTAAGATAACTAGGGGGTCTCCCAATATACCAGAGGTACGTGGAAGCATAAGTCCATATACAGGTGTTGTTTGATGCGCTACCACTTTAAGGGGTACCAACATGGGTTACAAGGGTGGACAACATATGTGCACTTAAGTACCTCTTGTATTTCCTGTGTGTATGTTTCCCCGACCATGGATTTATGCACCGGACGACAAATATTTGTAGCTTAAAGATACTGGAACACATCTCTACCCTGGAAAAAAATTAACCCACAAATCCTGCCAAGGAAAGTGCTCTAATACCACTTGTTAGGCACCAGATCTATTATAACATCAATATTGTAGTGAATACCAATGGAATAAAAATAGATAACATAAATATTGCATTAGAACAACAAAATATATGGAACCAAAACACAAAAATAATACCTTTATTGATAGGAAACAATGTTCACTTTCCTCTTTGAGGGGGCAACCTCTAGTAGAGCAGAGCTCTATTAAAATAATTCTCAATACTAATCCCTCTGATACCTTATACTCTTATTTATACTAATTCTATCTTCTATAGAAAATTCTAGAGGAAGATATTTCTAGAAGTGGAAGCTTCTATTAGGTCTTCTTACATTGACTTGTTCATATTTATTAAATAAGCCTTATTAACTAGTATCGACCTTTATTGCATGGAAATATATTGTTCTACATATATGAGAAGTTAGGGGTTTAGGACCCTGACATTCCATGTGCTATGCCTCAATTCCTAAGGAGTAAAGAAACAAGCTTGATGCAATGAGTCTTAAGTGCATCTTCTTGGGGTACTCAAATACTACCAAGTCATATCGTCTTTACTGTGAGGTAAAAAAAAAATTCATTATTTCCAGATATGTGATTTTTCTTGAATCCATCAAGAATGAAAAAATTGTTAGGAAGAAGCTTGATCATATAGATAGATTGTAAATATATATCATGAGTTTGATTATGAGATTCCAAATATTGAAGGGGGGATACCTATCTTGGATCAATCTATGGAATCTCCTTTTGAAGCACAATCTCCTCCTCATCAAGAAGCTCCAACTACTTCTTCAGAACATGAAGCTCATTTGGATGATATGATTGAGAGGATTGAATGGTTGAATTTTGATGGAAATGCAACACTATATCAATCAATGGAGGTGACAGGTTGCATAAATGGAATCTTTTTACATCCTCGTTTCCCTATTTTTAATCCCATTCCACTTACCTATGACTGTGTATTAGTCCATTTTAATGTTTATGTGTGAGATTTAGACTTGATGTGTTTCCATTACATTTCTTTAGTACTTTAATTGAATTTATGATTAAACATTAGAAAAAGATCATATTTGCATTTATATTTGAGTTAATTTGCAAAGACGATGTGTTGGACATGTTGTTGTGTAGGTTGTGATGTCACCACAAGATGTATTTTGGTTCCAGTTGCGGAAACACTATTCTGCAGTTGTTGCAACACATTTGTTGGTACAAATTTGTTGCAACACAATTGTTGTTACATAGTTGTTGCAACACAGTTGTTGCATCACAAAACCCACGACACAGGAACCTTGAGCCAACATCAAAACCACAAGCCATCAAAACCTTGAGTCATCCGAACTTTGAGCCATGTTGTTACATATTTTTCACTACTATATGTGACAATTATGGATCCATGAAACAATAATGTTAGTCCAATCAAATCAAAGATATGAAGATAATTTTGCAATTCCAAGACAAAATATTAGTTTGAGTCGTTAACCAAGAATCTTGGAATTCTTGGGCAAAAGATCTTGGAAGTTATTTATTATTTTCTAATTGTTAGCAAAAGATCTTGGAGTTATTCATTAATTCCTAACTGCTAGCTAGAAACAATTCATTATTTGAGAAATTATTGTAACCACTGTGGATTTATTAATTCCATTAGTGGGTTTATTTAGATACTTGTTATTTCTAGTTTCCATTAAATTTATGTATAAAAGAGAGCACTCTCTCCATCGTCGGGGGATGAATCTTAGAGCAATGTCCGAATAACAATGGAATAATTTATAATTAATTTTTTATTTTAATTGTAGTTTTATAATTTCCGTAGTGTACGATTTAGTTAATTAATTAAATTTATTTCTTTTTCATATTTATAATAGATCGATTTCTTTTAATTAGCTTAATTAATTTAATTAATTTATCTTTTAAATGAAGCAAGTGTTGATACAAAGTGTTGTGTAGTTTAGATAGCTTCTTTAATTTCTTGTTGCATAATTTAATTATGTAATTATCTATTCATGTAGGGTTTCTTTTATTTTTTTTGTAACTAGTTTCTTGATTCAATTTATTCATGCAATTAGATTACTCATGCGAGATTGTGTTTATTTATTTATGCAATTGAGTATTCATGTCAGATTCCATTCATTCATTTATTTTTAATAATTGCATTTCATATTGGGTTGCATTCTTTTATGTTTGTTAAATAATTGTGCTTAACATAATGGCTACGTTTGTTGGTTTGAGTAATAGAAAGAGATCACCTTGGAAAGGAACAGATTAAGTTTCTTTTCAATTCATGCAATTTCAATGATATTCAGACCGGGGTTCCAACCAATGTGTGCTTCCAGGATGGTTGAATCAGATTAGTCACAATTTCAATTACATTCAGACTGGGGTTAGAACCAATGTGCTTCTAGGATGACTGAATTAGATTAGTCACAATTTGAATTACATTCATATCGGGGTTACAATCAATGTGTTMTTCGAGGCTGGATGAATTAGATTAGATTTATTTTCCTKTTTTCACTYAACTAGGGGTTACAACATCAATTTMTTCCTGGCCCAACTGAGACAGATTAGTTAGAATTTCCTTTCAACATGTGTGAATTTCTATAGAACCTTGCCAAATCTTGTGAATTKTCTATACTCCACCTRCAAAAGTAATCGTTGATATTGTGATTACATAGAAAAGTAGTGGAAGAATAGGGTGCATCCTACATATAGAATGCACGGTAACTTGGAACTTCCATACGAGACCCAGATTGATAATTAAATGCACAGTCTTTCTAACTGTCTTTCTGAGAAATTAGAAAGGTAATTAAAAATCCCGTCATTTTTGGTGTTGTTGCTGGGGAGTTACCAAAGTCACATTTTCATTCTTTTATTGGTGTGAAATTCATTCTTGCATTGGTTTAAAATTCATTTTTTCACTGGTTAGGATATAATTCATTCATTTTTAGCATAACACATGATATAGGTCATTTAGATACATTGATTAAGTTACTAAAGAATTTGTGGTGCAATAAGAGCCACCCATAGTACTAATCTCCATGTTGCAAGAAGCTTGGTAGGAGGAAAGAAAAGCATCAACGAATGAATATTTCACTAGATAAGGAGCCAAGGGGATGTAAAATCCTTCAATCTTGAGTCTGGATTGATGATAAAGGTATGAGGTTAATTTCCATTACTTGTATGTAGCATCTTGTGTTGTTGAAGCTCTTAGTTTCATTTCATTTATTCAACCATTCTACTTCCTTTCTTCGTCCCTCTTTTCATCACTTCTATTTATCTTTTACTCATATACATTCTGTTAAGCCCTAATATTGGATCATTACCCCTTAATTGGGGCATATTATATTAGTAGTGTTATTTTATTTATGTCGACTTTAGGCCATTAGTTGTAATTATACCTCCTAGTCTCCTATATATACCAAGGAGACATTTTCATTTTGAATCATCTTGTACTTGAACATTTATGTGGGTTAAAAGGAGGTTGCCCCCTCGAAGAGGCTTGTTATCTGAAATTATCTCTTTTTCAAGGCGTTGAGTACTTTTCCTGAGGTTTTTCTACGCTATATTGATGTTTGGTTCTTAACATATGGTATCAGAGCTCAAGGTCTTGGGGTTTCGCTGCTACATCTGAGACACTTTGGAATTTTCACTATAACTTTGTTCTACAATGTTTTAGAAGGAATGGATTGGAGGATATTTAGTAGACAGAACAAGGTACGTTGGCTTCAAAATTCATCTCCTGAGACCTTTTAATTTTGGAGATACAACCTGTACAAGATAGGGTTCTGGAATCATCCTGAACTGATTCATAGCGGAAGTTTCACTATAAAACAATTTTTGTAACGTTTTAGACCCTGAACTCTGGAGGCCATTTACAAAAATTAGTAAGGTATCTGTGGTAAAAAGGTAATATTCTAGGTCATCTTACATTTGTAGAGACACCTTGTGTAAGATAGGGTATCTGACTAGTCCTATTGACTAGTCTCAAGAAGGTGTTCTAGGTAAAAAAATCATAACTTCTTCCTAGAGTATCCAAATTGAGTGAGACTGGTTGCATTGGATTGTGGACAGTCTGTAGTATTTTGGGTGTGAGTTTTATAATTTTATATCAATTATTTTGTGCGGGGAATGCTATACAAGTGAGATCTCCTGGAAAGGAAAAAAATCGACAAGTTGTGGGGAAGTTACCATAAATTCCACTTGACACATCCAATTTTGATCAGACCTGTGGAATTGCAGAGAAGAAATATCAGAGAACTATATAAAAGAAAGTTTCATACCTAGAAGGGCCGAAACTTGGGAGATACAACAGAAGAAATATTGTCTAGCAGAACCACCTCAAAATCAAGGTTCAAAAGTGATACTTGGCCAACATGCCACCCAAAAAGGGAATTTCTACACCAACTAAGCCTCCAGAAAATCCTACTTGGACTCTTGATGAAGGTGAAGAAATGCGTAGGGACATAAATGATTTACAAAATAAAATAGTTACAAAAGATGAACTACAAGAGATGATGGAGGGTTTAAAAGGGGAGATCATGGAAGTATTGAAAAATTTCGTAATAGAGAAGACACCTGAAAGTGAAAATGCATCCCATGAAATTCATAATGAGGACACAAGGAA
>ML801259.1:149797-163139 GCA_009831015.1 Picea engelmannii | reverse complement strand
AAACAAGACCAAGATCAATCAAATGATTACAGAGATAAGTGTATTCTGTTTCGTTTGTTACCAAAAGTCGGGTGAACAGAATCATAATCAAACAGTTATGAAATCATTTCATATCAAACTGAAATCGATTAAAACAAATCGCAAGCAATTTTTATGCTGCCTTATCAACAGGAGATACGATCGAATCCAAACAAGATCATTTTCAAATCATTATAACTGTATTGACATAACAAATGATTCATGCCATGAGCGAATTAAACCAAAACTAGCGCGTAAATTACCACAAATGAAATCGTAATGAGATCACTCAATTGATAACAAGATCTGTAGGATTAGTACAATCGTTTGTTATTTCTATTCGGGACAAACAAAATCGATTGACCTTGATCGACATCGTTTCTTTCAAATGAATTATAACCGGATTTGATAGAGATAATATATATCGACCAATTCGTTTTGCAAATTTAAAATCAAACAGAGTAGCATTTATGATACGAATCCAACTCATGAAAATGATCGAACTAACTGAAGATACACAACAATCCAATCAAGTGAATCGAACAACTGGATTTTAACATAGTCATTGCGAATCAAAACCATTCCATGATTCGGGCACAGATATTATTTGCACAGGCTTAAATGAGAGTATTGTTTCCATAAAAACAGAGTCGTTCTTTCCAAATCGAAATCGAACAGAGTTTTATTCCCGATTTAGAAAATTATATGACACAACATATTAAAAGATCGTAACAACTAAACTCATGAAATCGTTTGACAATCACAACATACAAACTAACCATAATGAAATCAAATCAAAACATGATCGCATTCTAAATCTAGCATGAAAAACTTCCTGTTCAAATTGGATACAAACAAATCCAATCTAAAGTAAACCATCAATTTTGTTAACTCAATCAGATAAATGATCAAATCAAATCCAATAAAAAACCAATCAAATCCGATAAAATCTATCAGTGGCTAAACTGGGAATGAGCAAATCGTGTTTCGAAATCAAAATTTCATTTATTTTTAGCAAAGCGAAAACAATGTATAGGATGAACACATTATGACAGAGCCATTTCGAAGGATAGACAGAACTATTCGAAAGCCAAACTCAAATATATTAATCCGAGGAATTCACAAAACACGAATGATATCAAAATTCATACCCATATGACGAGCACACGACTTGATCATGACAATTTGGAGTTTACAACGACTGTGGCCGATTCAACATTCTTAAAAATGATGGAACCAGTAGTCCTTTTCTTCCTATCAGTCGCTTGAAGTTTGTCTCTTTGGCTGGTCAATACTGCCACTTGATTTTCCAGCGATTGGATTTTCGATTGAAGTAGTGGAACGTCTATATAGTATCGTTCTAACCATAAATCACATTGGTCACAGGACGACTGTGTTGGTTTCGAAAAAGCAGGTGAGGGTTTGGTTACATTGCCAAGGGTTTCGTTAGGTAGTTTGATCCCAGGGTAGCTAGGATTATTCTTTAGGCAAGGGGGAAGATTCGAGACAAAATCATAAGGTGGCTCGGAGCACAGACCCTGTGAGTAAGGGTACTCGCTGGCTAGGAAGCGTTCTATGTCAGAGTCCGAATCCTCACTAAGGACTATGGGCTTCTCCTCAACAGTGGGTTTAGGTTTATTCCTAGCCATCCTCGAAATCAACCGAGCATTCTTTTTACCCTTTCCATCAACAGTAGGGTTCGTCTTGGCCTTTTTGCTCACAGGCCTTTTAATAGCCTCGACCTTCTCAGTTATAGCGTCGGGTAAGTCAACATCAGGGTCAGCCAAGGGTTTAGGAGAAGGAAGTAGGACATGGAAGGGTACGGGTGGCTCGAACTTGGCTTCATTGATCACAAGCTTGTCAATCTGGACAGGGTCTGTATCATCAAAACCATTTCGAGCGATAAAAGCTCGCCAACTATCATCATGGAGACTTAAATAATGAACAATGATAAGTCTAATTAGTCCATGGTGGAATAGGCTACTGTCAGCCTTCTCCCTTTTAAACCTTTTCGACATTTTATATAGGCTACGCTGGAAGTAGAAAGTCATATTCAATGGATACCCTATAAAATTCATTAACAAACGCAGGTGGTAGAGAAAAACGAGTCCATATCGACCCTCACAGGTCAAAAATTGTTTAACTACTATCAAAAGGTCATGCCATCGTGGTTTAAGCATGGATATGGGCATACCTCTGTCACAAGATGTGACCTTTTGTGAGATGAACACAAGTGGCCATGGAACCTCTTCCACTTTCGAATTCTTGAACCAACGCTGGCCCGTGGCAGGTAACCCTATAGTAGAACTAATAAATTCCTCATTAATTTCCAACTGAATGTTGTCCACCTTGGCTCTACAGCCATCAAAAGTCAGGGCGAACTGTTGTGCCACAGCTAGATTAAAACCCTCAAACCTCTGCACGAAGGTGAGCCAACCGTTATCCTCCAAGTCTTTCCGGGCATTGTCGAACAATAGCAAGGCTTGGCTACCGTTCGGATCGATTCGCACCACAGGTGCCATGGAGCCGAGCACGCAGTGAACGAGCCAGGGTTTGGTTCATAACATACACAGGAGCAGAGTGCACGAAAGGTTACCCAAGATAACAGAGGTGAAACAGGGATAAGGGATAGACATAAATGACATCGTGCAAATGTGGTGGAGCTTAATTCTGCCATGCATAATAGTTATTGCCAAGGTACAACCACCGACGCTTATAGTTGTTCTATCCATTATAGTATAGTTCAACAATTATGTCACTTGCCCGACCAATGAAATCAATGGTAAGTGTATAATTCAATGCACGTAATAGAATGTTATGCCATAGTTTGAAACCAAACTTACAAATCGAAACCAATACCAATGTTTTGACCATGTGACATGCGATGTATCAATTCATATCAAGAGTTTAAGCGAGGTACCAATGCGTTTTGAAACTAGGTGTTCTATCAAATGGAATATATCAAGGGTTTAACCATAACACCTATATATCATTATGAAACCAATGTGCGAAGTAAATCAAATAACATGTAAATCCAACTGCCAATGCATCACAATTTAATGAAACGAAAATACATAATCAGACAAATAATGTCCAATGAGTGCAGATCCAAAGGTCTTGCCAACTGCATGATGATAAGTGAAAAGAAAGTGCAATGGGAATATCAACAAGAAGGATAATGACAATTCAATAATGATTCTAATGCGACTTCGAAATACCAAGTTTTCACGCTCACAGTCGTGAAAAACAAAAACGAAGGTAAATGTGCAAATGTCGCAAAAAATGAAAGTGTCGTTTATTTAAAAATTGTGACGAAAATTGATGTTTGCAAAACATTGGTGTAGGAAGCTTATAAGACAATGGAAAAATGTGAATTGGATGCCAACAGAACCCTTTGCTCTCTTTTAAACATGGTGGGAGATTATTGACATAATCGAATGGTTGATTAAGATCTGGTTTGGAACAATTTGGATCTTCCTCTGCCAGAAAATTTTCAATCTCGGAGTCAGATTCCTCATGGATCTCGATAGATTTGATCGATCTCACATAAGATTTGGATCTATTACTCAGACTCCCTAAAATGAGTCGACCAACCTTCTTGTTATGAAGCCCTAACATGGCTTGAGTCTTCTTTGACTGTTTGCGAGGGTTTCTACTGTTGGATTTTACAGTAGGGTCAGGGTAGACAATCGGTTCATGCACATGAGTTTCAATAAACTCATAACTAATACCCTATTGCCCACATAAAAGTTGATTAGACAATGCCTCTTCACAAGGATTTTCATTCAAAATATCTGGGTTTCCAATTGAGAAATTAAGAGGTTTCTCTATCATAGGCTTGTCCATTACAGGGGTCTCTACAGGATTTATTGTAACAAAACCATTACGAGCTACAAAACCATCCCAATCATCACCAAGTGTTTTCAAATGATGAAATAACAATAATTTAATCAAACCATGGTGAAAGAGGCTGGAATCCAAGTTCTGCTTCTTGTATCTCTTTGAAATTTTATACAAACTTCTTAGTAGGTAAAACGACATATTTAAATTGAAGCCAATAAAATGCATGAGCAATCGTATGTGGTAAAGGAAAACCAAGCCATAATGGCCTTCACAGGTAATAAATTGTTTTAAAACCGCTAACAAACCATGCCATCTAACCTTGAGTAGGGAGACTAGAATACCTTTGTCACAACAATCTATCTTTCTGGAGGTGAAAAAAATACTCCAGGGTACTTCGTCCAATTTCGAATTTTTAAATCACTTTTGACCAGTGAGAGGGAGCCCTGTTGCTTCACTGCGAAATTCTTTGGTGATTTCCAACTGAATATCACCTACCTTGGCTCTGCATCCAGCAAATGTAAGGGTGAATTCTTTGGCCACTCGCAAGTTATAACCATGGAATTTCTTAATAAACATATCCCAACCCTGGCTCTTTAGATCCTCACTCACATCATCATACAACAACAAAGTTTGGGAGCCATTTGGCTCAAATCGGACGACAGGGGCCATAAGGGTTTGAACATATGGTAACAAGGGCGACCTGAACTCATTGTGGTCTTAGGAGGTAGCAGTGAAAGAGGCAAGCCCGAGCTAAAATCATTGGAAAAAAACTAGGAACACACCAACGCAACCATAACATAAGCAATAAGGGTTTCAGTCATAAAATTCAGTCATTTCTGGTAATGAACGTTTTGAGTACAAAGCATAACACAAGACCTTGGTTTGTCATGAGAGGCCTATCAATTCAACCTTCCAGCTAAAACAAAGTACAAGGTATGATCTTGGTGTGTTTAATTCCCATGACATGTAATGGGTATACTCGATTTGAAAAGGTTAGGAGAGGATACATTTTTACAATCCAAATGCAAATCGAAAAATTAGAATCAAAGTTGATTTACCAAGAATTTTAAACGAACAAGCTTATAGTCCAAATGCCAATCAACATAGGTATTATATCGATATTTAAACAAAATCAAAAGGAAAATCATCCCAATATTGAATAGGAGGTAGATACAAGTCACAATGGATTTTGTAGCAACCAAGAAATGGATAGAGTCACAATGCGAAATTAAGTCTAAATGCTTGATTCATGCTTAATGTCATGAATCAAGCATGAAAACGAAAAATAAAAGTACAAAAACAATAGTCACACATTTTTTTTAATAATCGAATAATCACCCTCAAATAGTAATATTTACAGGATGAGGCATAGGCAACTACATGAGTTGTCATTTTTCATTAAAAAAAGCAAAAACATGTAGGACTGCCAACAGGGTGATAAGTATTACTGATATGTAATTGTGTGCCCTGGAGCCTGAATAGTTCTTGACAAAAATTGCTGGTGAAAGTTGGATCTCTATTAGATACAATAGAATGAGGCATGCCATGAATCTTGAAAATATGATCCATGAAAATTTGTGCCACTGTGGATGTTGTGAATGGGTGTTGAAGAGCACAAAAATGAGAATATTTGGAAAGGCGATCAACTACCACCATGATGAACGACTTATTGCCAGATTTAGGTAATTCCACAATGAAATCCATAGAAATGTCCCTCCAAATAGTTGGTGGAATTGGAAGAAGTTGTAGTGTGCCCGGAGATTTGATAGTTTCCCACTTGTTGCATTGACAGACATCACATTCATCCATAAAGGTGCAAAAATATTTTTTCATACCATGCTAGAAAAAAGGGCATTTAACACGTTCATAGGTTTTGGTAAAACCAGAATGCCCTGTTGCGAGTGAAGCATGAAGCTCAAAAAGCATTATGGATTCAAGTTGTTACTGGCGGCTTAAATATAGATGACCTTTGTAGTGAAGCTCGTCATTGTGCCAAGAGTACGTTGGAGAAATTGGAGAATTGTCTTGCAATTGTTGGATCAATCGAGAAGTTTTTGGATCTTGCAACCATTCTTGGCAAACAACTTGGAGACAATCTGGTACAATGAAGGATAGGGAAAAAATGGATCCTTCTTCTTTGTACTTTCTAGACATAGAATTACCCACTACATTTTATTTTCCCTTATTATAAATGATCTCATAATCATAGCCAAATAGCTTAGTAACCCATTTTTGTTGCTCCTGGGATGAAATCCTGTATTCTAGGAAACACTTGAGGCTCTTATGGTCGGTTTTAATTTGGAAGATTTTACCCAAGAGATAAGTATGCCATATATCCACAACATCCAGGATATCCAACATTTCTTTTTCATAGATTTATTGGCCAAGATGTCGCTCCAAGAGTTGTTTTCTAGTGAAGGCCAAGGGTCTACCCTCTTGCATGAGTACTGGTCCAATGCCTTTCTAAGAGGCATCAAATTTGAGGACAAAAGTCTTTGTGAAGTCAGGAAGGGCCAAGACATGAGTTGTGCACATGGAGTCTTTCAATGCTTGAAATAATTTATCAACTACCAGAGTAAGTGAAACTATTCTTTTTTAGGAGAGCAGTAAGAGGCGCTATAATTTTTCCATAATTCTGAACAAACTTGCGATAATATCTTGTTAAACCCAGAAAACCATGCAAGCTCTTGAGAGTTTTTAGGCATGTCCAACCCTGCATAGCTTCAATTTTCTTAGGATCCACCCATACACCATCCTTGCCGAAAATATGACCCAAGTACTCCACTTTCGAAGCTCCAAAGGCACATTTATATTTCTTGAGAAAATGTTGGTGATGAGAGAGTAGAATGAGAACTTGATCCACATGGGTAATATGGTATGCCTAGGTTTTACTATAGATGAGAATATCATCAAAGAAAACTAGAACAAAAGGATAGATAAAAGGACGAAAAACATGGTTCATGAGAATTTGAAAAGTGGAGGGAGAATTACATAGGCCAAAGGGCATGACCAATAATTCACAGTGACCCTCATGAGTGTGAAAAGTAGTCTTAGGAATGTCTTCATATTGCATACGTATCTGGTGGTAGCCTGAATGAAGATCAATTTTAGTAAAATACTGAGCACCACTTAATTCATCCAAGAGATCATCAATGAAAAGAATAGGAAATTTGTCTTTGATGGTGAGTTTATTGAGGGTGCAAAAGTCGGGACACATACACCAAGTACCTTCTTTTTTTAGTACCATGACCACAGGGGAAGAATAGGGGATGGTACTAGGGTGGATAACACATGCGGCTAGAAATTCTTGAACAATTTTCTCAATTTCATTCTTTTGGGAAAATGGATGACGATAAGGGAGAACATTGGGAGGAAGACTGTTGGGGATGAGAGGAATGGAATGATCATGAAAACCATGAGAAGGAGGAAGTACCTGGGGAGTGGAAAAAACAACTTGGTGTTTGGAGATGATACATTGGAGGTCAGGATGCACCACATGTGTCTCAATTGCTTGAATGGAATGGAGTTGGGCAATAATGCCAGAATGACATTTTTTGAGGAGATTTTCCATTCGATGGGAACTGATGATCTCAGGGGATCCTGTTGTGATTCCTTGGAATTTATATTGTTGTATCGCTTATTGGAATTGCATGGTTAATTCATTAAAATCCATGAGGATGGGACCAAGAGTGCGTAACCATTGTGCACCAAGAACAATATCACAACCATCCATGTCAATAGAAAACATATGAGATTTCAGGTGGTAAGGCCCAATTTGGAGACACATTTTCACCCCCACATTTCATGGAACCACCATTGGCAATCATGATTTGAAGGTTGTTGACTGTATGTATATAGCAATGGGTTTGTTGGGAAATACGACGATGACTAAAATTATGAGTGCTACCACTATCAATTAAGATGATGACCTTTCAATTCTTAATGTAGCCAATGATCTTTAGGGTTTTTTGAGAAGAGAAGACAATGAAAGCATTCAATGAAATGACTGGTTCTACTTTTGTTTGGTCATAGGGTGGAGTAATATCAGTTGGCTTGGGTAACTCTGCCATGGGGGGGTCTTGAACTCTTCTTCAGAAACATCCTCAGAGATGGCCATAAACAAGTTTTGTTCCTTACATTTGTGCCCCATAAAATATTTGTCATTACAATTATAACAAAGGCCCTTGAGTTGGAATTTTTCCATTTCAACCCAAGTCAATTTATGGATCTTGAGGGGAGTGGGAGGAGGGGTAGGGTTAGTAGGTCGAGTGCAGGGAACAAAGGAAGGTTTGCGGTTCAGAGAAAAGACAATTTGTTGGGCTTCCATAGCATGTTGAGTAGCTTCCAACCAAGTGTGAGGGTAAGCGATGAGGACCCGAGATCAAATTTCCTCTTTTAGGCCACTGATAAAACATTCCCAAAAGAAGGCATCAAACATGCCCTTTGTTCTAAAATCCAAGTGTTGAAAGATAGATATAAATTCTTCCACTGTGCCAAATTTCTTCGACTTGGTCAAATGACCAAGATAGTGGGTGTTAGTGTCAAAGAGATCATATATCTCTTCCACAAACTGAGTCCAAGAAACATACCCCTAGCATGTATTTCTACGCCATTGCCACCAATTCCAATGTTCTGGATCCAAATAGAGGAAACCATAACAAAGTTTGGCCAGATCATCAGTAATTCGATGCAAGGAGAAATAATGTTCCATTTGAGTGACCCAACCAGTGGGATCAGATCTGTAAAATTTGCTCACATCAAATCAAGGAAGGTGGGGGTCACGAGGAAGGGAATTGGAATGAAGGGCCATATTATGGGAAGAGTTCTCACCTTCAGAGTGGGAAGGGTGTTCAAGGGAGGGAGAGCCAAGGGATTGTTTCAACTACTAGGCGAGGGAGGACAATTCACCCTTAACCTCTGCCAATTCGCCTATAACTTTGACCTCAAAGGTGTCCAAGCGAGAATTATTGGAATGAATTTCAGAGGTCAATCTTTCGATGTCTATGTTGTGTTGTTTGGATTCATCTTGTAGGTGAAGGAATTCTTGGTTGCAAGTGTTGGCCATGGGTGGAGGGGAACTGAAGAGGGGAAGTGGGACCATGGAAAAAAGAGTAAAAAATGATGTATATGAGTGTGAAAAGAGGAATGCAATGAGATAGGTTTCAAATAAGGGTGTGGGAAGGTAAAAAAAAGGGTTAAAAATTATAGGTATCACAACGATTAGGGATAAAATGGGAATCCAACAAGATAGGTCTAAAATAAGGGTTCAGGGAGGTAAAAAAAAAGGTTAAAAATGATAGGTGTCATAATGATCCAGGAGAAAAGGGGAATCCAATGAGATATGTCTTAAATAAGAGTACTGGTAGGTCCATTTTTTTTTCTCTTTTTTATTTTCCCCTTTTTCTTTCCTTTATTATTATTATTTTTTTTACTTCGCTATGGTTTTATGTAGATCTAAATAATACCGTAGTATTGAAATGCCCAAATTATTAACATAAAAAATGAAATAAATGTATAGTGATTTTCGCAACCCAAATGCAGGGGGAAAGGTTCCACAACAATAGATATTCTCTGTTCCTTTTTTGTTTGAAATTTTTGCAACCCGAATGTCGGAGGAAAGGTTGCACGAAAATAGATCTACTATGTTCCTTTTTTGTTTGTTTTCCTTCCCAAGGGTTAGGGTTTTCAGGGTGCCTACACGCAAGGGTTTTCCCTGTGCTATATCTCTCTGATATACGTGTGAGGTCCAATAGTATTACTCAGTCCAATATCTTAGGGAACTAACTAAGGAGGCTAGATTGTACCCTTAGTCGTATTACTCGAATACCCAGGTACTAGAGAGTATCTTCCCGAGTGATGTTCTCGGTGACACTATAGCATTCAGGCGGCCGATTGGTTGATCTATGACTGGTTTTAAGATAACTAGGGGGTCTCCCAATATACCAGAGGTACGTGGAAGCATAAGTCCATATACAGGTGTTGTTTGATGCGCTACCACTTTAAGGGGTACCAACATGGGTTACAAGGGTGGACAACATATGTGCACTTAAGTACCTCTTGTATTTCCTGTGTGTATGTTTCCCCGACCATGGATTTATGCACCGGACGACAAATATTTGTAGCTTAAAGATACTGGAACACATCTCTACCCTGGAAAAAAATTAACCCACAAATCCTGCCAAGGAAAGTGCTCTAATACCACTTGTTAGGCACCAGATCTATTATAACATCAATATTGTAGTGAATACCAATGGAATAAAAATAGATAACATAAATATTGCATTAGAACAACAAAATATATGGAACCAAAACACAAAAATAATACCTTTATTGATAGGAAACAATGTTCACTTTCCTCTTTGAGGGGGCAACCTCTAGTAGAGCAGAGCTCTATTAAAATAATTCTCAATACTAATCCCTCTGATACCTTATACTCTTATTTATACTAATTCTATCTTCTATAGAAAATTCTAGAGGAAGATATTTCTAGAAGTGGAAGCTTCTATTAGGTCTTCTTACATTGACTTGTTCATATTTATTAAATAAGCCTTATTAACTAGTATCGACCTTTATTGCATGGAAATATATTGTTCTACATATATGAGAAGTTAGGGGTTTAGGACCCTGACATTCCATGTGCTATGCCTCAATTCCTAAGGAGTAAAGAAACAAGCTTGATGCAATGAGTCTTAAGTGCATCTTCTTGGGGTACTCAAATACTACCAAGTCATATCGTCTTTACTGTGAGGTAAAAAAAAAATTCATTATTTCCAGATATGTGATTTTTCTTGAATCCATCAAGAATGAAAAAATTGTTAGGAAGAAGCTTGATCATATAGATAGATTGTAAATATATATCATGAGTTTGATTATGAGATTCCAAATATTGAAGGGGGGATACCTATCTTGGATCAATCTATGGAATCTCCTTTTGAAGCACAATCTCCTCCTCATCAAGAAGCTCCAACTACTTCTTCAGAACATGAAGCTCATTTGGATGATATGATTGAGAGGATTGAATGGTTGAATTTTGATGGAAATGCAACACTATATCAATCAATGGAGGTGACAGGTTGCATAAATGGAATCTTTTTACATCCTCGTTTCCCTATTTTTAATCCCATTCCACTTACCTATGACTGTGTATTAGTCCATTTTAATGTTTATGTGTGAGATTTAGACTTGATGTGTTTCCATTACATTTCTTTAGTACTTTAATTGAATTTATGATTAAACATTAGAAAAAGATCATATTTGCATTTATATTTGAGTTAATTTGCAAAGACGATGTGTTGGACATGTTGTTGTGTAGGTTGTGATGTCACCACAAGATGTATTTTGGTTCCAGTTGCGGAAACACTATTCTGCAGTTGTTGCAACACATTTGTTGGTACAAATTTGTTGCAACACAATTGTTGTTACATAGTTGTTGCAACACAGTTGTTGCATCACAAAACCCACGACACAGGAACCTTGAGCCAACATCAAAACCACAAGCCATCAAAACCTTGAGTCATCCGAACTTTGAGCCATGTTGTTACATATTTTTCACTACTATATGTGACAATTATGGATCCATGAAACAATAATGTTAGTCCAATCAAATCAAAGATATGAAGATAATTTTGCAATTCCAAGACAAAATATTAGTTTGAGTCGTTAACCAAGAATCTTGGAATTCTTGGGCAAAAGATCTTGGAAGTTATTTATTATTTTCTAATTGTTAGCAAAAGATCTTGGAGTTATTCATTAATTCCTAACTGCTAGCTAGAAACAATTCATTATTTGAGAAATTATTGTAACCACTGTGGATTTATTAATTCCATTAGTGGGTTTATTTAGATACTTGTTATTTCTAGTTTCCATTAAATTTATGTATAAAAGAGAGCACTCTCTCCATCGTCGGGGGATGAATCTTAGAGCAATGTCCGAATAACAATGGAATAATTTATAATTAATTTTTTATTTTAATTGTAGTTTTATAATTTCCGTAGTGTACGATTTAGTTAATTAATTAAATTTATTTCTTTTTCATATTTATAATAGATCGATTTCTTTTAATTAGCTTAATTAATTTAATTAATTTATCTTTTAAATGAAGCAAGTGTTGATACAAAGTGTTGTGTAGTTTAGATAGCTTCTTTAATTTCTTGTTGCATAATTTAATTATGTAATTATCTATTCATGTAGGGTTTCTTTTATTTTTTTTGTAACTAGTTTCTTGATTCAATTTATTCATGCAATTAGATTACTCATGCGAGATTGTGTTTATTTATTTATGCAATTGAGTATTCATGTCAGATTCCATTCATTCATTTATTTTTAATAATTGCATTTCATATTGGGTTGCATTCTTTTATGTTTGTTAAATAATTGTGCTTAACATAATGGCTACGTTTGTTGGTTTGAGTAATAGAAAGAGATCACCTTGGAAAGGAACAGATTAAGTTTCTTTTCAATTCATGCAATTTCAATGATATTCAGACCGGGGTTCCAACCAATGTGTGCTTCCAGGATGGTTGAATCAGATTAGTCACAATTTCAATTACATTCAGACTGGGGTTAGAACCAATGTGCTTCTAGGATGACTGAATTAGATTAGTCACAATTTGAATTACATTCATATCGGGGTTACAATCAATGTGTTCTTCGAGGCTGGATGAATTAGATTAGATTTATTTTCCTGTTTTCACTTAACTAGGGGTTACAACATCAATTTATTCCTGGCCCAACTGAGACAGATTAGTTAGAATTTCCTTTCAACATGTGTGAATTTCTATAGAACCTTGCCAAATCTTGTGAATTGTCTATACTCCACCTGCAAAAGTAATCGTTGATATTGTGATTACATAGAAAAGTAGTGGAAGAATAGGGTGCATCCTACATATAGAATGCACGGTAACTTGGAACTTCCATACGAGACCCAGATTGATAATTAAATGCACAGTCTTTCTAACTGTCTTTTTGAGAAATTAGAAAGGTAATTAAAAATCCCGTCATTTTTGGTGTTGTTGCTGGGGAGTTATCAAAGTCACATTTTCATTCTTTTATTGGTGTGAAATTCATTCTTGCATTGGTTTAAAATTCATTTTTTCACTGGTTAGGATAGAATTCATTCATTTTTAGCATAACACATGATATAGGTCATTTAGATACATTGATTAAGTTACTAAAGAATTTGTGGTGCAATAAGAGCCACCCATAGTACTAATCTCCATGTTGCAAGAAGCTTGGTAGGAGGAAAGAAAAGCATCAACGAATGAATATTTCACTAGATAAGGAGCCAAGGGGATGTAAAATCCTTCAATCTTGAGTCTGGATTGATGATAAAGGTATGAGGTTAATTTCCATTACTTGTATGTAGCATCTTGTGTTGTTGAAGCTCTTAGTTTCATTTCATTTATTCAACCATTCTACTTCCTTTCTTCGTCCCTCTTTTCATCACTTCTATTTATCTTTTACTCATATACATTCTGTTAAG
>ML801259.1:80654-136839 GCA_009831015.1 Picea engelmannii | reverse complement strand
CTCTTTAGGGTTTAACCATTAACCATATGTGAGTACATACCTCGGATAGCATTTGCAGGTAGTGGCTCCATCTGGTAGCAGCGGTAATCATTACCAAAAACTTCAAGAGTGATTGCAGCTGGTTCTATGGCTGCAACTGCAACTGGTACTACAAATGAAGCTGGTTCTGAGACTGCAACTGCAACTGCAACTTAAGGTTTTATGAGGAAACCCTAATTTTTCAAATTTCAAATTTTGAAATTCTGATCGAGGGGATAGATGCGCTGGGCTGAGGCGAGTTAGCTGGTGCAATCAAAATTTTGAAAATCCAACTTTTACCCCTTCAAATCTGATCTGTGGATTTCTGGACTAGTGCTTCTGGTTTTCTGGTACTTCTGGTACTCTGGTTTTCTAGTTTTCTGGTACTTTGTGAAACTAGGGTTTCAATTTCCAGCAGATATAGCCATTGAAAAGGTGCGCTCTAAGTGCCAAAATGATCCTTGGGGGAGGGCACAGCTTTCTAGGTGGTTAGAGAGCTAGAAATATTCACTTTTGCAAAACCCTAATTTTTTGGTACGGTAACAGTGACGTTTTTCCTCTTGCGAAATATGCTTCCTTCAGGTTGGCTCTGATACCATGTTAATGTTTATGCCATTATTATATTTCTTTGCATTTCATAAGATAAGAGCATAATAAGAACAAGATCACTGAGAAATACACATTCACAAGAGACACAACATTTATCCTGGGAAACCCTCTAGGGGAAGAAAACCCAACAAAAACTTATCATAAATGGCTTATACAATGTTCAAGAGATAGCTCAAACCAATACAGAAAGTCCTCCCCAATAGATGCGCCACTCTTCTTCTCCTCTCTCCAACTTGCAATTGTAGTTTGCCTCATAAGATAATGAGCAAGTGAGTGTGTGTTTGAAGTGAGGCGCTAGCCTCTTATTTATACAAGACTGGCACATGTGAAAGGTCACAACTGGCAGGGATGACCTCTCACTCTGGGTGGGTAAATATTATCCACAATTTTGGTCATCGTGATGATGTCATGATGATGTTATGATGATGGAAAATCAAGCTCTTCACTAAGAACACTTTCCTGAGAAAAGTTACATTTGTCTTCTTCCAGAAATCATTCTTTTAAAGGATGTTCGCAGACTACCTATATATCTGCCTGCAAGAATGCCTGATTCTCGCAGGCTGCATTAAGATAGGGTGCGAAGGGTTCGCATTGTAACTAACTGTCAGGGTGCGAACATGTTCCAAAGGAAGGAAAAAGATAAAATCTCGAACCTTCTAGAAGGGAATCTTCTAGAAACATGAGTTGGCCTCGAATGGTTATTCAGGTGCTGGCATTCCAGATATCTTGGGATCATTTCGTATCCAAGTAACTAATCCATTCTCTCTTATAAATTGAGAGGAATTCTCATGAAAAGGGTTAAGAAGAATAAGCAGCAAGCTAGCAAGGGATTGATTGGAGAATTGGTGCAAGACTGTATGGAGGATTGATACTACAACAGCTAGAGACAACAACAAAGTCATCAAAAGTGGTTGATTTTCTTCATGCATGAGCAAGTGTGTGTGTCAAAGCTAGGAGCCATCGAAAGGAGACCTACGACATCAAGGATCAAGTTGTAAGTTTCACTTTCAATTAATTCAATACAGTAATATGTCCCTTTCCCATAAAGATGATGTCACTTTATTACATAACTCCTTGATCATATGTATAGACTAGCTATTGAATATATCAATCTGCCTTTACTTTGATTGGTTTGTACTGTTGTGATCTGAACGACACAAGAGCGTTGGAGCAAATCTTGGAACAACATAGACCTAAGGAAAGCGTTCATAAGGTATGTCCATGATCCTCGTCTCTTAGTTCATTCAATAGCTTAGATCTAGGGAAAGTGTATTATTCTGTCCTGTTTTGTTCTAGGTCCAGGTGGATCTAGGGAGATCGGTTTGTGTCCGTACTCACGGATTTATCCTGAAACAAAATTGGCCTGCACTTAGTCAACTGTTTCTTGATATTGCGTAATACTGCATCATCCCAGTTAAATACCCGGGGCTCAGTACACTCGATGGCGTACTGGAAATAGCTTTGCAGAGCCATATGTGGAGCCGCACTTCCTACCATCCGAGCAATGGTAAAGAGAATGGTGTGGAGGGTCAAATCAGTAACTCCCCAAATGGCCACTTTCCCTTTTTGTCTCTCTGCCTCGGGTACACAATACTGGTTGCAATATTCGCTCATTTTCAAACCGCCCATTCTACTGCTAGACAAACTGACATAGGATCCACGTCTGGATAATCCAGTCAAGAAATAGATATCCTTGATATCGATGGTCAATGTATGAGCTCCCACGATGAAGACTTGTTGGTCTGGGTCCCACATTCGGACTAGGTACTCCAACAAACGGACTTGGGCTCTCATGCCCGGGATGCGGAAATATTTCAAGAGACCACAGTCTCTTAGTGCAGCTATGGTTGGAGGGTGATTTTCCGCATTGGCATTATCCTCCTCGTGCTCTCGTTCCCGCCACTCTAACACCATGATTGTGGCCAACAACTTGCATAAAAAACACACAAACATGGTTAGTGATTTTATTCATGAGATAAAATTCTTGCAATTGGTTAAATGTTACATACATTTTTGAATTCTACGTTGTTCGCAGGTGGGCTATTATGTGCAGTGCGAACTTCTCGAAGGCTTCTTAAGTCCCACCTGCGATAATGGATCATTCTCGCAGGCCCTGTATGGGCCACCTGCGAGAATGATTCCAGGCGCACAGGGTTCAAAAAATCAAATGAAAACTGAACTTTTTACCAATGAAATTATAATTTTGAACCATGAAAAGATAAGGGATGAGGCACTTACCAAAATATCGCCGACGACACGTCAAATGGTCTCCTGTATCTCTTGGAATTCGACACCACAGGTAGAGGGTAAAATGAGGTTTTTTTTTTGTACTCAAGGGTAAAATGTGAAAATGGTATGGTAAATTTTGTTATTTGTTCATTTTATTACTTTTTACTATATCAAATGTGGGTTTTTTAATTATTTAACCCTAATCACTAATGTGGAAGTGAGAGAAATGACTTGAAGGTGAGAAATATGGATGGTTATGGACATAATTTTTTCCTGGTGTGGTGTGATTTTCGTTGTTTGTTATGGTTTTTACCTAAAACCTCGAGCGCCTTTTGTCCTTTCTTGCATTTGTAAAAAATATAAGAACGTGACCGAGCGTCGTTTTATCACTTTTTCGGGCTCGCTGTGGTTACACGAAAAAGGAACCCCCCTGGAGTTATCTTTAATCTCTTTTTAGACTCTCTAAATATGAAAAGATTGCCGAGCGATCTTTCTATTTTCATGCTCGTTAAAGTATTTGAAGTATGTGTCCTTCGAGCGATAGTTTAACCCTTTTTTGGTCTCGTTGGACTATTGTACGAAAAAGGAACTGAGAGAGTTCTCTTTTGAGTGTTTTTCCAAACTCTATAATCTTGAAAAACCTTCGAGTTTACTATCTTTGGACTCGTTAAACAAACATTGACAGACCCATGATGGGACCGAACCACTCCTTCTTAGGGTTCGTTAAAAATACTCCGAGGGACTCATCCGAAGGATGAGCTTATATCAACAAGCATATGTGATCCTCTTCAAGCTTGCGTAAAAATAAAGAGGTACTTGCCATAAATGGTGGGGGAAAATTTGGGAAAGGGATATGTTTCATCGTTGAGTTGATTGGTAGTAAGTGTCACTCTTGAACATGACACCCCCTATTCATCATTTGAAGCAGGTTTGGGAAATCCATTTTGTTGCTCCTTCAATTTGATAACAAGGTCTTTCCATGTGTCGTTTTTGAGTCAATGCTACCAAATCATTGGTCGTGTCATTCATATGTTCAAGAGCAGTTTGTTTGAAACCTCTATTTGAGTCGGCCATCTGCAGTTATCTTTTCACTCCATGTCGGCCTTCCCTGTGTCCAAAGTTCAATTGCCACATACTTTGTTTCACTTTCAAACTCAATTACTCATTTCATGTCATTGATGGGGGATACATCAAGGCCCTCCTGTGACGAGTCTTATTCCGTCGACTTCAACACATTATCCAGAATCAAGACTTAGAAATTATTTAGTACCTTGAAGCTTGCATGCCTCAATGGCAAGTTTCTCGCTTTCGACAGTGGGTTTACATCATTGACCCCTGATCGAAAGATTCTGTCGGATGTTCGACATCAACTCATTTATTCACACTTGATGGATTGTACTATAGTACCTTGGGAGTCATTGACATCAATGGTGATTTCCCTCGCACTTGTTAACGGTTGCATCAATGACCGATAATCAAGTGGTTTCTGCCATGTTCGACTTCAACACGTGTAATCACATGGTTAGATTCGTACTTTGGGCGATGAGATTGAAGACCCTGGATATTATCTTGGTGATCCAGGTTGCGATGGAGTATGTATATTTTGCGACACATAGATCCACTGTGTATGTTTCATGGCTATGTCGTCTTGATTTAGAATTTGTCGCACAGATCCACAGTGTATTCAGGTGGCTATGCTATATAGTGATGGCATGGATCCACAGTGTATGATTGGTGGCCATGACCTTTGTTTATGATGTCATCAGTCTATGATCTGAGTATTGGAATGCCTACCTCAGGAATTGGTATACATGATATTCTGTCGATGCTTGGATGTTTGCAGGTTTCCAATTAGATGTGCTCTTGGTTCTCGACACACACATGCAGCTTACAAAGTCTATCGACTGTCACTGGTTCCACTCTCAGACTTTGGGGGGCATTCTGTTATCCACAATTTTGGTCATTGTGATGATGTCATGATGATGTTATGATGATGGAAAATCAAGCTCTTCACTAAGAACACTTTCTTGAGAAAAGTTACATCTGTCTTCTTCCAGAAATCGTGCTTTTAAAGGATGTTCGCAGGCTACCTATATATCTGCCTGTGAGAATGCCTGATTCTCGCAGGCTGCATTAAGCTAGGGTGCAAAGGGTTCACACTGTAACTAAATGTCAGGGTGCGAACATGTTCCAAAGGAAGGAAAAAGATAAAATCTCGAACCTTCTAGAAGGGAATCTTCTAGAAACATGAGTTGGCTTCAAATGGTTATTCAGGTGTTGGCATTCCATATATCTTGGGATCATTTCCTATCCAAGTAACTAATCCATTCTGTCTTATAAATTGAGAGGAATGCTCATGAAAAGGGTTAAGAAGAATAAGAAACAAGCTAGCAAGGGATTGATTGGAGAATTGGTGCAAGACTGTATGGAGGACTGATACTACAGCAACTAGAGACAACAACAAAGTCATCAAAAGTGGTTGATTTTCTTCATGCATGAGCAAGTGTGTGTGTCAGAGCTAGGAGCCATCGAAAGGAGACCTACGACATCAAGGCTCAGGTTGTAAGTTTCACTTTCAATTAATTCAATACAGTAATATGTCCCTTTCCCATAAAGATGATGTCACTTTATTACATAACTCCTTGATCATATGTATAGACTAGCTATTGAATATATCAATCTGCCTTTACTTTGATTGGTTTGTACTGTTGTGATCTGAACGTCACAAGAGCATTGGATCAAAGCTTGGAACAACAGAGACCTAAGGAAAGCGTTCATAAGGTATGTCCATGATCCTCATCTCTTAGTTCATTCAATAGCTTAGATCTAGGGAAAGTGTATTATTCTGTCATGTTTTGTTCTAGGTCTAGGTGGATATAGGGAGATCGGTTTGTGTCCGCACTCACGGATTTATCCTGAAACAGTAAACCCACCTTTAATTAATTCTGGTTCTTCCATAATAATTGTTGGGGCCGACTTCTTATTCTGCACTTTGTAATTGTCCGATGACCAATCCGCAAAAGGGGATTTGGTCCTTATACAATTACCGACATGGTTAATCCACAATGGGGATTAATCTAATAACAATAATAGTAATAATGACATGGTTAATCCTCAATGGGGATTTAATCCAATAACAAAATAATAATAATGACATGATTAATCCTCAATGGGGATTTAATCCAATAATAATAAGAATGCTCTTCGCAGTTACATTATTTCAACAGATGTACCACCATAAACTAGGGTCTCAAGTATAGGTGCTAACTACAATGATGAAGTAGTATAGGAAATCAAAGTCCTGTGTACAAGTTCTATCTACAATGCTAAGTTAGTCTAAGAAGTGCATCCATAAACCAAGGACCAATGTATAAGTACTAGCCTCAACATTAAATTAGTCCAAGAAGCTCGTCCGCAAACCCAAATACCATGTCCAAGTACTCATGCGAACTCCCAACTAATGACACCTAATCTCAATGAATGACTAATTAGTGTGCTCTAAATTCCCACCACGATCATGTGGATCTAAATAAATAGAACCATCACTCCAAAATATCATCCGCAGAAATGGAAAAGATTAGTTGTGGATCTGTAAGGAACACTACCACCATTAGATCTGGAAGGAACACTACCATTGGAAGGAACATTACCATTGAATAACCTATTCTTGACTTCTCTTAATGATGTTCTCTTCATATGGTGGAGTATATTCATCAAAGAGAAGCTAGATGTAGTTGTCTTCCAAGAAATGATCATTGTCCCTATACTAAGCATCACAAGCCTCCTCTAAATCATACCAGGCATGTATGTGATTGGTATACTCTCCTCTAATGATAGGGTATGTCTTTCCAATGCTATCACACTTCTTAGCATCCTTAAAATATATTGAATACTTCTTAAAATAAACCTCAACCCTCTCCATAAAATTCATTTCTTGGTTACACAATTGGATCAAATATGCCAGGTTTTTCACATTGTCATTCTTTGGTTGTTGTTATAAGTTATCATTTTTGCATACTTGTTTGACACAAGTGCAACATGCCACATGAACTTCCAGGGAGACTTCTTTGAATATTTCAATGGGAAATATGCATAATTATTTGACACATGTGCAACATGCCTCATGACCTTCGAGAGAGACTTCTAGAGATGATTTTTCTTGAATCCACCAAAACTTCATTATGATTTTGAGATGATTTTTCTTGAATCCACCAAGAAAAATCACATCTCTAGTTGTTTTACACATGTGCAACATGCCTCATGACCTTCGAGAATTGACATCGTCATGATTAAATTGCTTGGATTCCTGGATTTTCTTCTACATGATTTACTTTATATTCCTAATCTACAAAGTAACTTTCTATCTCTTGTGCACATTCGATAACAAGGCCACTCTATACATAGCTTCAATGACAAAGTTTAAATAAGGAAGGATTTCAACAACATGGTCGTTATGACATGAGTGGAGGATGAAAAATTGTTGAAGTTGGAAAGGACATATGTTCATGCACATAATTCTACATATCTCTCTCCCACTATGAAGATAAATTGCCTTCTAGTCTCTTATGGCATGCTATATTTGGACACATTAATTATGAAAACCTTTGTCTATTGAAAAATAATGGTGTTTCTAGTTTTCCTACTATTCCTAGGAAATTGAAGCAATATGATGTTTGTATCCTTGGAAAACATAGAAAACAACATTTCCATGATTCCACTTCAAGAGCATGTAGAAAACTTGGATTGATACATTTTGATTTGTGAGGACCCATGCCTATTCAATCTACCTATGGAAATAAATATATCATTTCTTTTATTGATGATACATCAGGATGTATTGGGTGTAAATTTTGAAAGATAAATCATAGGTTTTTGAAACTCTTAAATTTTTTGATGTACATATCCAAAATGAAGCACAATCACATATTAGCACTCTTCGTCCTAATAATGGAGGATAATATACATCTAATGAATTTGAAAACTATATTCTCCAACATGGTATTCACATCAAATGATAGTTCCATACAATCCTCAACATAATGGTGTAGCTAAAATAGTGAACATGACTCTCTTAAATATGGCTCATTCCATGATGTTTTTCAAAAATGTGAAATCAATCTTTTGGGTCGATGCATTTTTGTGTGAAGTATATGTGAAAAACATGATTCCATCTCATGCTTTTGGAAACAATACTCCTTATGAAATGTGGTATGGATGCATTCCTTTAGTGAGGCAACATCTTCTTGGGTTACTCAAATACCACCAAATCATATCACCTTTACGGTGAGGTAAAAAGGAAATTCATTATTTCTAGAGATGTGATTTTTCTTGAATCCACAAAGAATGACAAAATTTTTAGGAAGAAGCTTGATTATCTAGATAGATTCACCTATGTAAAGACATATCACGATTTTGATGATGAGATTCCACATATTGAAGGGGGGATACCTATCTTGGATCAATCTTTGGAATCTCCTTTTGAAGCACCATCTCCCCCTCAAGAAGAAGTTCCAATTACTTCATCAGAACATGAAGCTCATTTGGATGATGTGATTGAGAGGATTGAATGGTTAAATATTGATGGAAATGCAACACCATATCAATCAATAGAGGTGAGGGGCCACATAAATGACATCTTTTTACATCCTCTTTTCCCTATTTTTAATCCCTTTCCACTTACCTATGACCGTGTGTTAGTCCATTTTAATGTTTATGTGCAGGATTTAGTCTTGATGTGTTTCCATTACATTTATTTAGTAATTTACATGAATTTATGATTAAACATTAGAAAAAGATCATATTTGCATTTATCTTTGAGTCAATTTGCAAAGATGATGTGCCATATATGTTGTTGTGTAGGTTGTGATGTTTCCACAATATGTATTTTGGTTCAAGTTGTGGCAACACTCTTGTGCAATTTTTGCAACTATACTCTTCTACAGTTGTTGCAACACATTTCTTGTTACGCATTTGCTGCAACACAGTCATTGTTACATAGTTGTTGCATCACAAAATCCGCAACACGGGAACCTTGAGCCAACATCAAAACCACGAGTCATTAGAATCTTGAGTCATCATAACTTCGATCCATGTTACATATTTTTCACTACTCTACGTGAAAATTATGGATCCATGCAACAATAATGTTAGCCCAATCAAATCAAAGATATGGAGATAATTTTGCAATTCCAAGACTAAATATTAGTTTGAGTGGTTAATCGGGAATCTTGGAATTCTTGGGCAAAAGATCTTGGAAGTTATTTATTATATGCTAATTGTTAGCGAAAGATCTTGGAGTTATTCATTAATTGCTAATTTTTAGTTGGCAACCACTCATTATTTAGGAAATTGGTGTGACCACTGTGGATTTATTAAATCCATAAGCGAGTTTATTTAGATCCTTGTTATTTCTAGTTTCCATTAAATTTATGTATAAAAGAGAGAACTATCTCCATTGTTGGGGCAACAGGGGGACTCTTAGAGAAATGTCCGAATAACAATGGAATAATTTATAATTGAATTTTTATTTTAATTGTAGTTTTATAATTTCCGTAGTGTGCGATTTAATTAATTAATTAAATTTATTTATTTTGCATATTTATAATAGATTGATTTATTTTAATTAGATTAATTAATTTATCTTGTAAATAAAGCAAGTGTTGATACAGAGTGTTGTGTAGTTTAGATAGCTTCTTTAATTTCTTGTTACGTAATTTAATTATGTAATAATTATGTAATTATCTATTCATGTAAGGTTTCTTTTATTTTTTCCGTAACTAGTTTCTTGATTCAATTTGTTCATGCAATTATATTACTCATTCGAGATTGTTTTTATTTATTTATACAATTGAGTATTCATGTTAGATTTCATTCATTTATTTATTTCTAATAATTGCATTTTAGATTGGGTTGCATTCTTTTATGTTTGTTGAATAATTGTGCTTAACGTAATGGGTACATTTGTTGGTTTGAGTAATGGAAAGAGATCACCATGCCAAGTTATAGATTCATTTTATTTTCAATTCATGCAATTTCAATTATATTCAAACTGAGTTTACAACCAATGTGTGCTTCTAGGATGGTTGAATTAGAATAGTCACAATTTCAATTACATTCAGATTGAGGATACAACCAGTGTGCTTCGAGGCTGACTGAATTAGATTAGTCACAATTTCAATTACATTTAGATTGGGTTTACAAACAATGTGTTCTTCTAGTCCGACTGAATTATATTAGTCACAATTTCAATTACATTCAAACCGGGGTTACAACCAATGTGTGCTTATGGGCCGACTGAATTAGATTAGATTTATTTTCCTATTTTCACTTAGTTGGGGGTTACAACATCAAGTGCTTCCTGACCCAATTGAGATAGATTAGTTAAAATTTCCTTTCAACATGTGTGAATGTATATAGAACCTTGCCAAAGCTTGTGAATTGTCTATACTTTTCCTGCAAAAGTAATCTTTGATACTATGATTACATAGAAAACTAGTGGAAGAATAGGGTGCAACCTGCATATAGAATGCACAATAACTTGCAAGTTCCATACGATCTCCAGATTGATAATTAAATGTGCAGTATTTCTAACTGTCTTTATGAGAAATTAGAAAGGTAAATTAAAATCGTGTCATTTTTGGCATCATTGTCAGGAGTTACCGAAGTTACATTTTCATTCTTTAATTGGTTTGAATTTCATTCTTGCATTGGTTTAAAATTCATTTTTTCATTGGTGAGAATAACATTCATTCATTTTTAGCATAACCCATGTTATAGGTCATTTAGGTACATTGATTAAGTTACTAAATAATTTGTGGTTCAATAAGAGCCACCCATAGTACTAATATCCTTGTTGTAGGAAGCTTGGTAGGAGGAAAGAAAATCATCGATGAATGAATATTTCACTAGAGAAGGAGCCAAGGGGATGTAAAATCCTTCAATCTTGAGTATGGATTGATCATCAAGGTATGGGGTTAATTACCATTACTTTTATGTAGCATCTTGGGTTGTTGAAGCTTTTAGTTTCATTTCATTATTCACCCATCCTACTTCCTTTCTTCTTCCCTCTTTTCATCACTTCTCTTTACCTTTTACTCCTATACATTCTTTTTTCCCCCTAATCTTTTACTCTTCATCTCTTCCCTTGTTTTCTTGCTCTTAATTTTTTTTCTTCCATCTTATCTCTTCTTCCCCTCTTGCTTCCATTTCCTCTTCTTTTTGTTTCTTATTAATTTCTCTTCCTACCTTTCCTTGGTCTCTTCTCTTCTTTCTCTTTTCATTATTTCCTCATCATCTTCTTTATCTCATCCTATTCTTATCATTTCTTTCCCTCCCCTTCTATTCATTAAACCATGTTTTTTCATTTATTATATACCCTTTTGGCAACCCTTGATTCTCCATTGATTACCTCTACCCACACTTAGTCTCTTTGATCTCAGGCATAATGTCAGATGCACACTAATCAATGGCTTCATGATGGTAATATTTTTTATTTTTCTATCAAACTTTCAAATCCATCCTCATACAAAAATCATAATTTCATGAACAAATTGTGGCAACTATTTCATGGGTAGTGAGACACTCTGTGGGCTCTCTTGAATCCCCATGGTGGTTATGTCAAGATCTCACTATACCAATTTTATATTTTAGGTAATGGGGAGATTCATGCACTTGCACGATGGTTATTTAAGGATCGCATTACTCTCATGCTACATGTTGACTAAATGTTTGATTTTCTCTCATCCTTGATTTAGGTGTTTTTTTTTTTCCCCAGATCTTGTGTAGGTCATATCACACAATCTAGGCACTCGATACTTGAAATTTTTTGTGTGTGGATTTATTAATTTGAAATTTATACACTTATAAAAATGCACACCTATATGGATCATCATTTGGGAGAAATCTCTTTTTGATCACAGTCTTGTAGCACTTTGGCTAAATGACCGCATTAGAAACATAGTCCGGATAGTATTGTTTTAAGAGATTATTTGGGAATATTTTAAAAACCAGTGTCTATAAAACATATCATTTATAATATAGTTTCTATCCCAATTGGAATCATTCAATTTGGGTATAGACACAGAGTATGAAGCTTAGGAACAAAGTTGGGACAATCATTTTTTGGATACCTAAATGTATAGACATTTCAAACTTGTTTCTATGGTATATTATCCTATGCATTTAGTTTACAATAAAATTTGAATCGCTCAATTTCGATATCGTATGATAAAGTTATGCCCAAAACTAATTGCCTATCCTAAATTTTCACTCCTAAAACTTTGTTTTCTTAGTTGTTCTTTGATATATTTGACCCATCAATTATTCATATTTATAAAAATTGTTTATATTGTAGATATGCATATGAATATAATTTCATTTTTATTTGGAATCACTAATACCAAACATAAAATGAAGAATTTATCACCAAAATATCACTGGGAAGTTAAGGCTGGCCACCACTCCTCAACATGTAAAAGGTAAATTTTGCTTTGTTTATCTTTCCTTGGATTTGTTTTATAAGAACCATTTGTCATTATTTTTGTATGTCTTGGATGAAGAGAGACCGATCTGTTGAAATACTGAGGGGGGGGGGGGTGTGAATCAATATTACTCTTTTTTCACAATTAACAATTTCTTTTTATATTTAATCGATTACCACAATAAATCAACAATCAATTGTATTCAAAATCAATTATATAAATATATTTAATAGAAATTACAAGGATTTTTATGAAGAACATCGAAGGAAACCAATCCATTTTAGAGCACCAGCTCTAGGAGACACAGATCCCCTTCTTCAAGGCACCAATCCTAGGAAGCACCAACTCCCTAGTTTTTAGGGAACCAACCCTAGGAAGCACCAACTCCCTCGTTTTTAGACTTAAAGGATATGAATCCTTCCATGCTCCTCCCTTCCACCCTCACTGCACAAATATCTTCAACTTTCCTTCTTGGAATTTGCTTCTTCTTTTGATCTTCTGATTTGGACTTCATAGACACTTTCTTCTCACCACTCTTTCTTGTTTATATACTCTTCCAATTGGTGTGAGTTATGAAACATTATGTCCCTTGTTTGGACCATCTCACCTCTTCATTACAAATAATCTCGTTTGTTTTTCTTTATTCAAATATTATCGAGAAGACTTTTCAATTTAATGAAAATGTTTTTCATTAATCGATCACAGGTATGGATCGATTTCATTTAACTTAATTTCATGTCTCTGCAAATATTGCAGAAATCAAATTTTGTAGAGGCGCTTCCTTCAAACCGTTTACATATGACCATAGGTGCAGAACCACATGCTTATTAATTTAAACATTGCCTCTTCTTTCGCCCTTTGTTTCTTTATTCCATACGACCGTAGGTGGTGAACATGCGCTAAGCCAAGCGAGTGATTGATCACTTATCAAAATCAACAATCACATTTTAATGTCACAATGAGATGGACAATTCTCATTTACTTTGGAACTTCGACTCTTTGTGGCTCCTGAATTCTGGAGTAGCAATTCCTTTAGAGTTATTACCTATCGAATAAGTCATAAAGTAGCGGTGATCGTTTGTTGTCGGTTAACACCTCCACTCATGCTCTTATTCAAATACGCTTGATCATCGGTTGAGAATGCTCCTAAAGTAGATCAACGGTTAGCGTTGACATCGACCTTCGACGCTTCAGGTGATTTATCCTTCACAGTCCTTCAATCTTCTGAAGTTCATTTCACCGAAGTAGATCGAACAATTGGATTTTATTTTGATATGAATGGTTCTCATTCATTTTGAAACTTTGGGTATTTGTTGGTGGTGAAACTACCGAAGTACAAACTCCTAGAGTGATGTAACTTGCTGATGTCACTTGTTGACGTGGAACTGACTGAGTGGTTGCCACATGTCACTTAGATTCGTGACTTATGCATACCTAAAATGCCAACTACACTTTGACACTTTTCATCATCTAATTGTACCACGTGTCCTTGCTGACGTAGTCTTGTTGACGTGGATATCCTCATGTGGCACATGTTCTTCTCATGGATCTAATGATTATCGTAACTCTTGAAATGTATCTCAGATCGACGACTGAGAGTGAATTCAAAACTTCGACTTTCGGGTGAAATAATATGTTCTGAATTCTTTTCCACCGAGGTGGTCAACACCGAAGTTGACCACTATTCTGATCCAACGACCATCATATATTGTCTAGATTCGATGGTATTCATTTAACCCGAAAATGATTAACTCAATTCAACAACTATCGAGAATTCAGGTATTCAAGATCTCATTCCTTTTTCCTTGCTTATCCTATCCTTCTACTTTCCTTGATTCAACGGTAGGGATATTTCCCGAAGTGTTCCTTAGATTAGACAACTTGTGTCTACTTCGATACACTTAGTGGCTTACTTTGTCCTTCCACTAAAATTTATCCAATGGTCAGAATAATTCTCGAAGTGTTCCTTAGATTGGATGACTCATGTCCACTTTGAGACTTCAACCTCCGGGTAATCTTACTTGTCCTCAACCCTTTTCTGTCAAAGTAGTCGATGTCAAAGTTGACCACTACCACCTTGGCACACTCTGAATAGATCAATGGTCAAGGGGTTTTCCAAATCCGATGGTTGATGGGAGTTCATGACTCCAGGGCTTCGGCCTTGGTATTTGCTTATCCTATCCTTCCACTTTACTTGATCCAAAAATACTGGATTGTCGAGGGGTCCCAACTAGCACGGCGTTTAAAACTATCGCCAAGTTCCGTAATGGAAACTACTTGTTGGTAGTGGAACTTATGCCAACCTTAGATCTATTGGAGGGTCACCATCGACGGTCGATGTGGATTGCAGAATCATAACTTGCGCGTGGTTTAACACGTCGCCCAAACTCCACAATTGAAGTTGTGAAATTGTTGGTGGATCAACCACAGTTGTCGATATTTGAATTGATGAGATCTGACGGTCTAGACTAATTACGAGATTGGAAATAATGTGTATTTTAATTCTCTGTTTGCGCTCTGCAATCAATCCCTTCCCTTTATCTGGCACTTGCATATCCAATGGTCCTGGTTTGTCCTGTGGGGATTTTGATCCCGATCACATTTTTGCAATGCACTTTCCCTTCTAAGATTCATGTGTGTCATCGACTGTTGACATCAATGGAAATACATCAATGATAGTATGTCCAACAATCTCCCCCTTTGTCATTGAGGGAAACACTCTAACTTGATACAAACTCCCCTTGTGATGATGCTTTTCTCTATGAAGTTACTCTCCCCCTTTGACGTCAATGGAAAAGGGTTTCTCCCCCTATCAATCTTCTTTCTCCACTTCTAACTTCTCTTCCCCTTTGTTTCTAAAAAGGGTAGTTCTTCCTGACAATATCTCTCCCTCTGTTATCTCTACAGGATGCCATCTATAACACTATATACATCCTACTTCTTTCGCTGCAGATATTGTTGTCCTACTGGAACACTGAACAACTGAAACTTATACTTTTGAAATGACCTTTTGACCTGTCCATTGCTTCTCATCAATCTCTAACCAGATGTATCCATCTTTATCCAAGATACTTCTTTAATGTACACTACTCTTAAAGTCATCCGATAGAATTTATACTTTGTTTGCCACATGACTTGGCTTGCTGATAGAGTGACATCTATTCAACTAGAATTGATCTAGTTATCCAACCAACTTAGGCACACATCGACCAACCCATACATCTTTCGGATTTTCTCTGTCACAACCACTATCTCTGAAATTTCGGTTTCCAGTCTTTTCATTTTCAGACTTGTACTCAATCTATCTTCAGCATCACCTCACTGTTGTATAATTTTCCATTCATTCAATTTCTTGTTCACATAGTAACTTCCATTTTGGGTTTGTCCACTTATAACAATTATGAGACCAATACATAACCTGCACTGTTCCTCAATAAACTATGTCAGATCCCACAATAAACTATGTCAGATCCTGCATAGAGTTATATCATCAAACCATGATGCTTGCAATGATCCTATTCATTTTTATGTGATTTATTGCTCATAGGAGCATCAACATGAATGATTTTTAAGTCTTCCTTAATTTCTCCTTCCCTTCTTTGTTTTTATTTTTTCTTTGAGAATGAGTTTTAGTGGACCATTAAAATAGGACTGAATTTTTTTTGAGATAATCATCACTCAATTATTCTGGTTTTTTTTATTGTTGAAGATTCATCATCAACGCCACTATTATGTGCACCAAAAGCTTCTTTATCCTTGTTTTGAGAATACTCTATTAATTTCAATTTGTTGGGTAATGCACAATCTTCTTGTATGACATTATCAAGTTTTGGAGTTGTGTCAGATTTTTCTTTAGAAGTTTTCATGTCTTGAGTTTGATCTACTTTATATGCATAGCTTTGATTATTATATTCCTTATTAGAAGTTTTACCCACCAATCTCCTATTATTAGCTTCATCAATTTTAGGAGCAATATTTTCATCATCTTTCTTGTTTGGTACTTTACATTTTATTTTCCATGTCTTCTTATTCAGTTTGTTAGAGTTTCCTATTTTTAGGGATTGCATTGGTAATCTACATTCTCTGGTTTTATGAACATAGTTGTTTCATTTTTTATATTCAATATTGAAGTTTTGCAAAGGAGTAAATGAGTTGTAGTTTCTCTTCTATGTATTGTACCTACTGTTCTTATATATTTGGACATTTCTATTATTGTATTGTCCATAAGCTTTGCAGTGTACTGCCTTATGTCCAAAATTATTGCAAGAGTAACAATATCCAATGAATAGATATTTATTAGGGGGATTCATTCTGGTGATTGTATTCTTCCTGTCATTTTTTACTTTAGTAGGTAATGTTGATTTCCTTTTATGTGGAACAATGTTCAATGATATCATATTTTCCTTATTATCTTCTCTTCTTGAGGAGCCCTTTAGAGCATCTGCATAATTAATTGGTCTTTTGAGAGATCCTTGTGATGTAGAAGTTGAGTCTTGGGTGTATCCAAACCAGTCTTGTTGTTTGGTGACCTTTGACTACTGAGAATTTCATCCAAGATCTTTGAACTATTTCCATAGTTTGATCTCTTATTTTCTTTCTCAAGTTCACTTTTTAGTAGCTTAATCTCATCTTCTAGTTTCTCACATGCTTTTTTTTATTATCACTAAGTTGTTTTAAAATGATTTCTTCAATTTTATAAGATTCCAGGAGCTGGGACTTCAAATCACTAATGGTTTGTTCTGACTCCTTGAGGGTTTTAGAAACTTTCCTCTCTCTTTATTTAGTAGCGTCATTAATCTCTAGAAGCTCTCTTCTTAGTACCGTGTTTTGTTTTTTAGTTTTTCCTAGTTCTTCAATTACACTAAGGATTTCTTCTACGAAGTTCCCTTCTTTTTCATATTACGAATGTTTATCATCTTAAGTTTTCATTCCCATAAACAAAATCTCTGAATATTCATCTTCACTCATGTATAAAGAGTTGATATCTTATTTAGAGTAGAAGTTTTTCTTTTTCTTATAAAAATTCTTCTTGTATTGGTTTTATTGGTTTTGAACTTCTTCATCATTTTCCTCCTGTATGGGATAGGGACATTTCTTAGTAAAGTGTCCAATTCTATCATAGTTGAAACATTTGAAAGGTAAATTTCCTTTATATTTTCCAAATCCTTTCTGGAGTTTCTTTATAAAGTTGGTCTCTTCCACATCTGATATATCTAATAACTTATCATTGGTCTTTTTCTCCTGCCTCATATTTGTCTTAGATGCTTTAAAGGTTGTTTCATCTTTTGTTGATTTATCACTTCCTGTTCTCATTTCATATGTTGTGAAAATTCCATGAAGATGATCAATTGGGAGTGCTTAGATCAGATCTATCTTCAATTGTAGAAATATTTTCATCATATCTCATAGGTAATGACCTTAGTATTTTTTTCACAATAGGTTTATCTGTAATTTCTTCTCTTTCCTCTCTGATTGAGTTAACCACTTCATCTACCCTATGAGAGCACTCAACAATATTTTCTTCTTCTTTCATTTTCAAATTTTCAAACTGAGTTCTATAGGTTTGTAGTTTGGCTTCCTTGACTTTGTCATATCAATATACAACTCCAACTTGTCCTAGATTTATTTGGCTGATTTACAATGCATAACCTTCACACATATAGAATTAGTCAACCCTCCTAGAATTCCATTAACTTCTCTCGAGTTGTCATTACATATTTTCTTTCCTGCAATATCTTTGGGTGGAATAGTTGTTGCAGTGTAACCATCTACAACAGATTGCCATATATCAAAACCAAGAGCCAACATGAAGTTTTTCATTCTTATTTTCCATAGAGCATAGCCTTCTCCAATGAAAATTGGTGCTTTGTTTGTAGAAATTCCCTCTTGTTGATCCATCTTCAGATCTACCTTCCAGTTGTTAGATTGTGTTGAAGTCACCTTCTTTGATACCAATTGTTGAAATACCGAGGGGGGGGGGTGAATTAGTATGACTCCTTTTTCACAATTAGCAGTTTATTTTTATATTTAATTGATTACCACAATAAATCAACAATGAATTGTATTCAAAATCAATTATATAAATATATTTAATAGAAATTACAAGGATTTTTATGAAGAACAGTGAAGGACACCAATCCTTTTTAGAGCACAAACTCTAGGAGACACAGATCCCCTTCTTCAGGGAACCAACCCTAGGAATCACCAACTCCCTCGTTTTTAGGGCACCAACCCTAGGAAGCACCAACTCTGTCATTTTTAGGGCACCAACTCCCTTGTTTTTATAGTTAAAGGATATGAATCCTTCCATGCTCCTCCCTTCCACCCTCAATGCACAAATATCTTCAACTTTCCTTCTTGGAATCTACTTCTTCTTTTGATCTTATGATATGGACTGCAGAGACACTTTATTCTCACTACTCTTTCTCATTTATATACTCTTCCAACTGGTGTGAGATATGAAACATTGTGTCCCTTTGTTTGGACCATCCCACCTCTTCATTAACAATAATCTCATTTTTATTTATTTATTCAAATATTATAGAGAAGCCTTTTCAATTTAATGAAAATGATTTTTATTAATCGATAACATGTATGGATTGATTTCATTTAAATTAATTTCATGTCCCTGCAAATATTGCAGAAATCAAATTCTGTAGAGGTATTTCCTTCAAACCATTTACATATGACCATAGGCACATAACCATGAGATTATTAATTAGCGTTGCCTCTTCTTTCTCCCTTTGTTTCTTTATTCCATACGACTACAGGTAGTGTGTTGCAGTACCCCCACCTTAGCAGGGTCTGCTAACCTCCCGGTCTCTGGATATTCTCAATCTTTGAGCTGGATGAACTCTTCGATTCCCCGCTGGAATATTCAAGAAATCTCCACAAGTCCTTTTCACGAAAATACACCATGTGAACAAGCACCAGGCATAAGATTCTCTCATGCAACCACTGGATGTGACCACGAGCCTAACCCAAAAGGCGTTTCACGATTTCATGTGTCGGTTCTTTGCACATGAATCATCCCAATTCTCCCAACCTCTGAAACCCCAACAAGAGTTTAGCATGTACTAGATCCTCCCTTATCTTCCTTCAATGTGACCTTCAGTCATGACCTGGGGTTAAAATCTCAAGGGCGTCAGTATTTCACGTATCGGGAACTCCCGATATGATTAGATCTACGGTCCATGATCTTCCTTCGATCGACGACTATGATCAAGTCATGATTTCACATTTCATGAATTTGGAGGTTGGTTCACCTCTATTATCCCAATCCCTGATTTCCCGATATTTTCGAGCATCAGATCGACGATCCAGACTTTTCCTTCGATCAATGACTGTGATCAAGTCAAGATTTTTCATTTCGCGAATTTGGGAGTCTCCTTACTTCCATTCTCCCGATATCTGAGATCAAGATGACGCTAGATCGACAATCCAGATCTTCCTGGATCTAACAGCCCAAACCAAGTTAGGATTTCACCTTTCGCTCCTTTACCTCTTATGGAGTCCCTTCGAAACTTAGCCAAATTCTAAATCTGTGCACTCCTTGCAGCAGATTCCTACACAAGACTTGGTTCTTGCGGATGTCTGTGCATGCCTTGCAGAAGTCGCTTTGCACTCCTTGCAAAGGGGAAGTTTCATGCTATCTCTTCTAAGCTTCAGAATCGAAACATATCCTGTCACACACTCCTTTCATTCTGTGTGCACACCTTGCAGTTACTCAACATAAGAGAAACAATTGAAACTTATACTAACATTCACAGTTTCATCCATTCATAACAAAATTCCTTCATTTATGAAAACACAATAACAGAGAATTACAAACAATAATAGTGTTATGAATTTGAGTCAATTTTCCTCTGTCATATTCATTCAAAAGTAAATGGCTGCAACTAATACCAAAACCATAACTGGAAACTCAAAAACTCCTACTAACTCGCAACAACCTCATTTGGGCATACAAAACCTCTATTTATCTTAGAGGGTACTTAGGATTTCCCCCCTGACTACTCATATAATCGAAACAAAAACCTAATTGCTACCTAAGTTCGGTTACATTCAAGGCTAGGAGTGAAAACTCCCAGATCATTCATGATCATTAGCTTCCAAACGTTTGATCTTCTTTTGTTTTTCCAATCAACTCAAAATGATTTGCAGTAACTCCTAGCGTTTTAGATTTCAAAATGATTCCTAGGCGCTGAGTTGTCCTGCCACGTGTGCTCACTAACGATGCTCCTACTTCATACTCCCCTGAACAAAAATTTATGGACTCCTATCCATGAGCTCCTGCACCGACTTTCCATGCTTCTAGATATCAAATTCATTTTCCCAACTGACATCTTCTATTGGGTGTCCCTTCCACTTGACCAGATATTCAAGATGGGTCTTCCTCCTCATCTTATTTCTAATCCTATGATCAATGATCTTCTCCATATGAGGTTTTTCTACTATAGGCATTTGTTTCTCCCAATAAATCTTCTCTTGAACTTCTGATCCCTCTGAGTCATATTCCCTATAAGGGTACAGGTCTGAAACGTTGAATATGGGTGATATGCCCACATCATTTGGAAGCTCAATCTGATAAGCATTTTCACCAAACTTCCTTATATGTTCCCTATCTTCTTCATCTTCAACTTGTTATATGTTCCCCTAAGGAACCTTTCTTTCCTGAGATGTGCTAGAACCTGATCTCCTACTTCAAATTGAAGTTCTTTGTGATGTTGATCAACTCTGCGCTTGTATTCTTGGTTAGATCTCTGCAACTGTCCTCTGATCTGGCTATGGAGTTTTTTCATTTATGTAGAAAAATATTCTACTCCAACACTTCTAATCTCGTTTTGTTCTAAGTCTCTCAACTCAGATACTCCCCTGGGTTTCATTCCAAACAATATTTGGAATGGGCTTTTTCTAGTGCTTCTGTTTTGTGAGTCCTAGTATGAAAATTCTGCTTGCGGCAGAATCTAATCCCACTAGTTATGATGCTCAGTGGCCAGACTCCTCAACAAGTTTCCCAAACTTTTGTTTACCACCTCAGTTTGTCCATCTGTCTGAGGATGATAATCTGAGATGAAGGACAGATCCATCCCCAACTTCTTCCACAGTGTTCTCCAAAAATGACCAACAAATTTTGTGTGTCTGTCCGAGACGATGCTTCTGGGTAGGCCGTGAAGTCACACAACTTCCTTGAAAAATAGATTTGCAACATGGGTTGCATCACTAGTCTTCTAACATAGGATAAAGTGTGCCATCTTTGAAAATCTATCCACCACCACAAATATGGAATCACATCCTCTTTGCATTCTTGGTATTCCTAACACAAAATCCATGCTTATTGCATCCCAAGGCCTCTCTGGTATAGGAAATGGTTGATACAATCCAGTGTTCTATCATTTACCTTTTTCATGTTGGTAGATTCTACATTTGTTCACAAATTTTATCACTTCTGTCCTCATACCTGGACAATAGTATGAACTTCTCAACTGTGTGAATGTTTTATCATGGCCGAAATGTCCATCCAATCCTCCACTATGCTTCTCCTTCAAAAGGTTGTCCCTCATTGAACATTTTGGTATGCATAACTGATTTCCCTTGAACAACAATCCCTCTTGAATCATATACTCTACCCACTGGCTCCTATATTTCAACACATGATTCATGCATGCTTCGTATGCCTCCTTGAAATCTGGATCATCACTGTACATTTATTTAAGGTGTTCAAACCCCAAGGTCTTCACCTGAAATTCTTGCAGAATCAAACATCTCTTGCTCAATGCATCAACAACTTTGTTAGAATTCCCAACAATATGTTTTATGACAAAAGTAAAATTTTGCATAAACTCAATCCACTTTGCTTTCTTCTGATTCAATTTTTCCTGTCTGGTTATGAATTGTAAATCTTGGTTATCTCTATACAAGACAAATTCCTGTGGGACAAGGTAATGCCTCCACTTCTTCAGGGCTTGAATTATGGAATAAAATTCCTTATCACATGTGGAGTATTTTATCTTAGTCTCATTCATATTCTCACTGAAATAAGAAATCGGTCTATTATCCTGGCTCAAAACAGCTCCAATTGCAACTCCACTTGCATCGCATCTTACTTGAAATGTCTTTTCAAAATTTGGCAAGACCAGAATTGGTCGTTCTGTTATTTTATCCTTTAGTATATTGAAGCTCCTCTCAGCCTCCTCTATCCATTTAAAATACTTGTGCTTATTCTTCACTGTATCCATCATCGGTGCACAAATTCCATTGAAATCTCTGATGAACTTCCTATAGAAACTTGCTAATCCATGGAAGCTTCTTACCTCAAACATGCTTCTCTGGATCCATCTTCAGTTCATTTGAAGAGATCACAAAACCCAAGTAAATGAGCTCTGTCTCCATAAAAGAGGACTTCTTCAGATTTATCAACAAATTCTCCTGTTGTAGTCTTCTCATCACTAGCGTCAGGTGTCTCAAATAATCCTCTTTAGTCTTTCTAAAGATCAATATATCATCCATATATACAACCACAAACTTGCCAATGAAATCTTTCAGTATTTCATTCATCGACCTCATAAAAGTACTCAGGACATTTGTTAAGACAAATGGCATAACAAGCCATTCATACGAACCTTCATTTGTCTAAAAGGCTGTCTTCCATTCATCACCGTCTCTCATTCTTATCTGGTGATATCCGATTTTCAAATCTCTCTTAGAAAATAAGTTTTCTCCACTTAGACAGTCTATTAAATTATCCATTCTTGGCAAAGGAAATCTATACCTGATGGTGATTTTGTTAATGGATCTTGATTCTATACACATTCTCCATCCTCCATCCTTCTTTGGGCTCAACACAGTTGGTACTGCACATGGACTAAAGATCTCTCTGACCAACCCCTTGTCTAAAAAATCATGGACTTGATTCTTTACCTCCTCATTCTCTCGAGGTGTCAGTTTGTATGATGCTTTGTTTGGTAGAATTGCTCCTAGTATCAGATCAATATGATGGTTTATACTTCTGATGGGTGGAAATGAGTTAGGAATCTCATCCACCACTATGTCAACAAAATTATCCAACAATTCCTAAATTTCTTCGGGCAAATCATCCATTGTAGTACTTGTAAGGAAAACTCTAGGTTTCCTCACCACAACAAGCTACATCTCCTATCCTTTCTTGACTTCTTTTAGGAGTTCCTTCCTTCTCATGAGAAGTATGCTTGTGCTGACTTCTTTTTTCACTTTCTTCTTCTCTATTGGCAACAACATGTGTGTCCTACCATTCTTCTCCAAGGTGTATGCATTATTCCTCCCATCATGAATGAAATTCCTGTCAAACTTCCATGGTCTTCCCTACAAAATATGGCATACATCCATGGGAATTACATCATGTAGAATTTCATCTCTATATCCTCCTATTTTAAATTAAACCAAGCATTGTTTAGTAATAGTTACTTGGTGTCCTTTCTGCAACCATGAGACTTTGTATGGATTCGTATGTGCAGTTGTCTCCAGCTCCAATTTTTCCACCATCCCTGTGGATACTAATATGTCAGTACTCCCACTGTCAATTATCACCTTGCAGACTCTATCCTTAGTCTTGGAAGCTATCCTTAAGAGACTGTTCCTTTGCACCGGTTTTTCAACTTCTGCCTCTAGTTTTAGGAGAACTTTTCTCAACATCATATATGTTCCATCCTCTGCTCCTTCTGCTTCAAAATTTATTCTCTGTGATTATGAAATGTGAGCTTCACCTTCTCCTTCTTTCTTTCTCTCGGGACATTCCCAAGGCTTATGTCATGCCTTTCCACAGGTGTGACATCTCACTTATCCTCCTCTGCCTCTTCCTCTTCCTCTGGAAGAACTTCTTCCACCATCTTGTCTTCCTCAGGAGCTTCCTCCTCTTTTTGAGTGACTATGTGGTTTCTCAGTCTCATCTTTGGATTTTTTTTCCTTGTCATGGGCAACTCCCTTGCCTTTGTTCAAGACTGGGCTTCTACCTCTACCACATTGGATTTGTTTTCTGGCCAACTTCTCCTCTACCTTCAGTGCAAACTGATAAGCATCCTCCACAGTCCTTATTGACATCATGTTGATCTCATCTTGGATTTCATACCTCAGGACATTTATATACCTGACAACTTTTTCTTCATCTTTCTCTATTTGTCTAGTTCTAATGTTCATCTTGTAGAACTCCTCTGTGTACTCTTTAACTGTCATACCCTTTTGTCTTAGGTTCTTCACTTTACTGAACAGATTGATATGGTATATTTGGGCATGAATTTATCCTTCAACTTGGCTACCATTCTGTCCCAATTCTTTATCTTTTGTTTTCCATTGCTTCTCCTGTCAGCATGCAATTCATCCCACTACAGTGTTGCATGTCCCTTGAGTCTGGTGACACCATGTCTCACCCTCTTCTCCTCATCGATGTCTTCAAAGTTGAAATATTTATCCATGGATCGTACCCAATCCAACATCTCTTCAACATCTAAATTTCCTTCATACATTGGGACCTCTATCTTGGCTCTAGCTCCCAATCTAACAACTGCTCTTAGCAAGAGCTCTTCGACAATATTCTCTCCTGAAGCTTCTTCGACTTCTACTTCTTCAATATCTGCATCATTGATGTCTCCAACATCATGTGCTCTTCTTTGCACTGCCTCCATTGCCTCTAGCCTTGCACGAATTTTTCACATTTCTCTTTCTACAACCCGATTGGCTAAAGGTTGTTCCACTCATCTCCTCGGTGGAATTGTGTCAATTGTCTCTCACACAAAGAGTGTGGCTTTGGTTTCTTTTGCCTCCTTTATCTCCTTCGCCTGAAATCTACAGATGAAAATTTCTCTGATACCACTTAATGTAGTTCCCCCACCTCAGCAGGGTCTGCTGACCTCTCGTCTCTGGATCTTCTCAATCTTCGAGCTGGAGAAACTCTTCGATTCCCTGCTGGAATCTTCAAGAAATGTCCACAGGTCCTTTTCACAAAAATTCGCCATGTGAACAAGCACCGGGCGCAAGCTTCTCTCATGAGACCACTGACTGTGACCAGGAGCCTAACCCAAAAGGCGTTTCATGATTTCACGTGTTGGGCCTTTGCATGTGAATCACCCTGATTCTCCCAACCTCCAAAACCCTGACATGGGTTTAGAGTGTACTAGATCCTCCCTTATCTTCCTTCAATGTGACCTCCAGTCATGACTCGGGGCTCAACTCTCAAGCGTGTCAGGATTTCACGTATCGGGAACTCCTGGTATGATTAGATCTACGGTCCACGATCTTCCTTCGATCAATGACTATGATCAAGTCATGATTTCGTGTTTCATGAATTTGGAGGTTGGTTCACCTATATTCTCCCGATCCTTGATTTCTCGATATTTGTGAGCGTCAGGTTGACGGTCCAGACTTTTCCTTCAATCAACGACTGTGATCAAGTCGAGATTTCACGTTTCACGACTTTGGGAGTCTCCTTACTTCCGTTCTCCCAATATCCGAGATCGTGATGGTGCTAGTTCAACAGTCCATATATTCCTTGATCCAATGGCCCAAACCAAGTCAGGATTTCATCTTTCACTCCTTTACCTCTTATGGAGTCCCTTCAACATTTAGCCGAATTCTAAATATGTTCACTCCTTGTAGCAGATTCCTACGCAAGACTTTGTTCTTGCGGATGACTGTGCACGCCTTGCAACAATATCTTTACACTCCTTGCAAGGGGGAAGTTTTGTGCTATCTCTTTTGAGCTTCATAATCGAAATAGATCTCGTCACACACTCCTTGCACTCTGTGTACACACCTTGCACTTACTCAATAGAAGAGAAACAATTGAAACTTATACTAACATTCACAGTTTCATCCATTCATAATGAAATTCCTTCATTTATGAAAACACAATAACAAAAATTACAAACAGTAACAGTGTTATGCATTTGATTCAATTTTCCTCTATCATATTCATTCAAAAGTAAATAGCTACAACTAATATCAAAACCATAAATCAAAACTCAAAAAATTCCTACTAACTCATAGCAGCTGCATTTGGGCGTACAAAACCTCTATTTATATCAGAGGGTCCTTAGGGTTTCCCCCCCGACTACTCGTCTACTCGAAATCAAAACCTAATTGCTACATAAGTTCAGTCATTCAAGTCTAGGAGTGAAAACTCCAAGATCACTCGTGATCATCAACTTCCAAGCGTTTGATCTTCTTCCATTTTTCCAATCAGCTCCAAAAGATTCACAGTAACTCCTAGTGTTTAAGATTCTGAAATGATTCCCAGGCACTGAGTTGTCCTGCCACGTGTGCTCGCTGATGATGCTCCTGCATCATGGTGACCAGGTGCTAAGCCAAGCGAGTTATTGATCAATTATCAAAATCAATGATCACGTTTTAATGTCACAATGAGATGGACAGTTCTCATTTACTTCAAAAATTTGGCTCTTCATGGCTTTTGAATTCTGGAGTAGCAATTCCTCTAGAGTGATTATCTACTGAATAAGTCATAAATCGACAGTGATCGTTTGTTGTCGGTTAACACCTCCACTTACGCTATCCTTCCACTATGATTGATCATTGATTGAGAATGCTCCCGAAGTAGACCAACGGTTAGCGTTGACTTCGGCCTTCGACACTTCGGGTGAATTCTCCGTCATAGTCCTTCAATATTCTAGAGTTCTATTCACCAAAGTAGATCAAAAGGTTGGATTTTATTTGCATGATGAATGGTTCTTTTTCATTTCAGAACTTCAGGACTTTGGGTATTTGCTGTTGGTGAAACTCCTGAAGCACAAACTCCCGGAGTGACGTAACTTGCTGATGTCACTTGTTGATGTGGAATTGACTGAGTGGCTGCCACATGTCACTTAGATTTGTGACTTACACATACCTGAAATTCCAACTACACTTTGACACTTGTCATCATTTGATTGTGCCACGTTTCCTTGCTGACGTGGATCTCCTCATGTGGCACCTGTTCTTCTCCTGGATCTAACGATTGTCTTAACTCCCAAAATGTATCTCAAATCGACGATTGAGAGTGACTTCATAAATTTGGCCTTCGGGTGAACTCATATGTTCAGAATCCTTTTCCACCAAAGTGGTCAGCACCGAAGTTGACCACTATTATGATCCAACAACCATCATGTATTGTCCAGTTTTGATGGTCCTCATTTAACCTGAAAAATATTAACTCAATCCAACGACTATCGAGAATTAGGGATCTCATGCCTTTTGCCTTTATTATCCTATCCTTCTACTTTCCTTGATCTAACGGTTGAGATATTTCTTGAAGTGTTCCTTAGATCAGACAACTTGTGTCTACTTCGGGACACTTAGTGGCTTACTCTGTCCTTCCACTAAAATTTATCCAATGGTCAGAATACTTCCCGAAGTGTTCCTCAGATTGGACGACTCATATCCACTTCGGGACTTTAGCCTTCGGGTAATATTACTTGTTCTCAACCCTTTTCTGCCTAAGTATTCAGCGCCGAAGTTGACCAATGCTACCTTGGCGCACTATGAATAGATCAACGGTCAAGGGGTTTTCCAGATACGATGGTTGATGTGAATTTGTGACTCCGAAGATTTAGACTTGGTACTTGCTTATCCTATCCTTCTACTTTACTTGATCCAACGATCCTGGATTGTCAAGGGGTCCCAACTAGCACGACATTTAAAATTATCATCAAGTTCTGCAATGGAAACTACTCATTGGTAGTGGAATTGATTCCAACCTTAGATATATTGGTGGGTTGCCATCGACGATCAGTGTGGATTGCAGAACCATAACTTGTGTGTGGTTTATCCCGTCACCCAAACTCCATAATTGAATTTGTGCGATTGTTGGTGGATCAACCACAGTCGTCGATATTTGAATCAATGAGATCTAACGATCTAAACTAATTGTGGGATTAGAAATAACATGTAGTTTAATTCTCCCTTTGTGCTCTGCAGTCAATCCCTTCCCTTGATCTAGCACTTGTGTATCCAACATTCTTAGTTTATCCTATGGGGATTTTGATCTCGATAATGTTTCTACAATGCACTTCCCCTTCTGAGGTTCATCTGTGTCATCAGCTATTGACATCAATGACAATATATCAATGATAGTATGTCTAACATGATCACCTCTATTCTTCCATTATCCCACATTTTATTGCAGGTAAGTGTTAATTTTTTTAGGTCTCAGAATGATTAAGAAGATCAATTCACGAAAGAGTGATTTTTGAAGGAATGTTTTTTTGGAAATGGAATATAACCATGAAACCAATGAAAATGCAACACCACACAATTTTTGTAACACCTATATTCATTGATGTTACTACTCCTGTCTTATCAATGGATCAAGAATAATATAAATGAAGAATTGATTTGAATAAGAAGTGAAGATGGTCAGTGTTCCAAAAATCATGTTCCATTGTCACAATACCAATGCCCTTGTTGAAAATAATTCCTTTCATGAGGCCTACGATTCATCCTTATCATTCATCAGTACCATGGTACACCCATGCAATTCCTTCTTCCTAGCTGGAAATAATTGCATGTTGGAGTTCATGAAGTTCCTTTGGTTATGTGGTTTCCCTTGAAGCTTGATATTTTTCTTATAATATCTTTTGGATAACCACTACTATTAAGTCACAACTTCAGCCTCAACACTTCCTAATTATTTCTCTACCATCCCTAACATGTGCAATAAAGTGACTCAACTCACTTACAATGTTGATCCACCTTGTTATCCTATTCTAATTTCTCTTTATTATTAAATTTTATGGTGAAAACCTATCTCAAGCACCATTGGGCCTTGGAATGCTTGAAAACCATATTGTCCGTAGACATTCCCTAGGAATAACAATTTATGACTATGAAAGCCCTCTAGGCATAGTTAGACAAATCTTGTTTGAAAACCAACTTGCTAGTAGACAAGGTTTGAAATTAAAATAAGAAATAAACAATTTCATCAAAGTTTCTCTCTGAATAAAGATCTCCAAGTTTTATCACTCCATTAGAAGGTTTTTCAAGATCTCATTTTACAACTCACAATGTGTTCCAAAGTTCCAAGCTCCACACTGCTCTTCCTTGCAAAGTTTGTTACATCATTGTGGACCATATCATATCTCTTGCTCCTTGAGATGCTGGAATTCTTAGGTAGGTGCAGGTATGCTTCTTTTTCTTTTGTTTAATTTAAATTCATTGGATGCTATGGATTTGTATTTGGAAAATCACTTAGACCTCTATCCTACTTCTTCATATTTTTCCATTTCTTGGGGGTGGAAAATATCTTTAGTTTGGGGGTGAAAACCATCACCTTTACATCTCATAACATTCCCTCACCATCCTTTTTCAAGCCCAATCCAACACCCAAACATGAGAAGAAGTAAAATCTGACTTATTGTTTCTCCACAATAACCAACAATAAAATACCTTGCTACTGCCACACAAGAACTGGTAGTAAGAGAAAAAGAAGGAATTTTTGTTTCTCCACAAGAACCAACAATAGCAAAATATGTAGCTGACAGGGACGAGACTAAAACATTTCTAAAAAGAAGAACATGATCCTCTAACAATCAACATTTTCTAATTCCATATCTCTCTTGTATAATCCATGAGCATTTTTAGGTCCACATAACTGAACCAGGAGTCATAGTGCATTAAATATGGTTTTGATCAACATATATTCCAGGAGAACAAACGTCATTGGTAGGATTTTCTAATGTCAATATCATCCTTTCACATAAGGATACAATGTTGCATGAAGACATGCAACATCTTCAGTTAGGGGGTGGAGGATGTGTTAGCACATATTGTTGATCGTGGGGTATTTTCCCTAGTAAGTGGAGTTCTGGTGAAAAAATAACCAAAGAGGGGTTAAAAATCCACTTTCTACCTTTTATCCTAAGTTTTGGGCCCGAGCGCATTGTGCTAAGAGGTGCGTAGATCTGGGTGGCTGAGATCTATGCGCTCATATCTATGGTGTACAATCCTAGTCAACCCCCCCCGAGCATTATTCCTTTAACGAGGGGGGTGGGGTCCGAGAAGGAGGTTTTTTGGAGTGGGCCCCACACTAATGTAGTGCCTCCTCATGATGCTCGGACCCCCCCCCCCCTCCTACTCAATACCTCTTACCACCTATCCCCCCCCTCCGAGCAAGTTGCTTACCACCTCCACTTACCGCCTTCCTCTCCCGTCAACACCTGTCCCCCACTTAGTCTCTCTCCTCATCTATCACATCTCCTGCTCTCTCTCCACCTCTCGCTCCCTCACACCTTCCCTCTGCTCATCGTCCTCCCGACCTATCACCGTCCTGCCTTCACATCTCATCCTCTCATTGCCCGACAAATGTACCACTAGTACTCCCTGTCATCTCCACCTAAGCTGGTTGTCTGCACATCTTTCATCCACCAGATCTCCCCTTCTCCCTCCATGTCACCTTCCTGTGCCACATCACCTCTGCATCTTTACACCTCAATGCCCGCATTCTGTCTCCCATGCTTTCTCAGTCACCATTTTTCTACTGTGTCTTTCCGCATGACCACCCATCACCTCGTCAGCTCCACCTTCACCCACCTTCCTGTCTTCCCTACCAACATCCAAGAAATCATAGACGATGAAGGAGAGGCCACCATGTCTTCCAAGTCCAGGCATTGACCCTTCCCACTCAGATCCTGATGAAGAATTTAATGAAAACAAGGAAGGTGGTTGAGACATCATCTTCTTCCATAAGTAGAAGGCCAAAAAGGGATGAGTTGCAGAAGCAAGATGTTAGTGCATTCTGAAAGAGATCGCGTCTGACAGAAGACTGCATGGGCATTCTGATCAACGTCTGCATGTGCTGCCTAACAGAGAAGTTCATCAACGCAAAGCATTGAACACATGACATGATCGAGTCTAGGGAATTTGGAGCCAATTCTGAGTATATGCAGGCATTTTTTCCATTTTGGTTTAGTGTCGATGGTTGAGCTACACTCCCTATTTGTAAAGTTTTAATGAAGCCTCTGGTTCTCTGGTTATGTGTTTCCATTTGAGACTTCTTGTTTAATGACAATCATCTTTCTTTCCATCTCTATTTCTTTTGATACTGAAGGCTCGGGCATGGATGATCTAGTCGAGTTGTTGTAACCATATTGTGTTGTATGTTTGATTGGAGTATTGTTATAGTGTGTTCAGTTTCCCAAAGTTTTTGATTCAAGAGGATCTTGTATTTAAATATTTTCCTTCTTAGGCTATCGAAAGACCTGATGCCCATAGCATACCTTTACATTTTGTCCTCAAGTTCTTCCTCCTGATCACCCTTACTTCAACTTACTGTCTAAAGTTAGATCAAGACCTCATCTATCTATGCATACCAACCCAGTTGTCTGAGTTAAAGCGATATCATCCTGAGTTTGCATCCATCGGACCCCCCTTAAATTTATTCATTGTGACATAAAACAATGATAGGTATTAGGCTTACCTATGCCACAATCTAGAGGTGACTTCTAGTGCTAACATTTATGGCGCCCCTGCCAGGGCCGAATTGAAGATTTTACCTAGGATTGAATGACAAATATTACTTATTCTGAAGGTGCATCAGAACTCAGTACATTGAAGATTGCAACTGTGCACCTGGTGACTCCATTGTTATGACTCCACTGTTAGGTGATTGACCCCTGGATCCATTGTTGGGATTGAGGCTTTAGACGATGTTTTCTTGAGAAAATGGGGGGATAAAAAGGACTTTATGTATTATATCATAGAGTTTGGGTCCCTAAAGAGAAAGGAGGGAGAATCTGTCTCTGATTTCTCCATGAGATTCAACAAAATGTACAATAAGATCCCTGCTGAGATAAAGCCTACTGAAGCCTCTACCAAAATTACTTATGCTAGAGCTTTCGACCCTAATTTCTGCCTCCTGTTAAGAGAGATAAGAGATACCTCCTTGGTGCATATGCAAGATGCAACCCTCAAAATAGATTCCAAAGTGTTGGAAGTTGAAAGACTTAGGAATAAAGTTGACAGAGATAGAGGAAGGGGGAGATCTAAAGCCTCAACCTCTGGTTCCCCTAACTCCCACCCTCAAGTAGATGAATTGACCAAGATGGTGAAATCTCTTTCTGTAGAAATGGAGAAGATGAAATTCGAAGGGAAGCAGAGTTGTAAGAGTTCCCATAATGTTGATAACAAAGGCAATTTCAGAGGACCTAATATTACCCCTTAGATACTCCCAAGAGAGCCTCGCAGCAGAGAGAGGGATGATTGGAAAATCCATACCCCTCTACAAAATAACCTTACTGTTGATGAGGAAGGAGAGGAATAAGAGATTGAAACTGAGATCCATTGCCTTGGAGACACCTCCCCATTTCCTCATTTGACCGAATCTACATACAGGGAGTCCCTCATGGACAACCAAATAAATGAGTTGAGTAAAGGAGAGAATACCAATATTAGTCCAAATAAATATGACCTCAGGTCTAAGAAGAAAGAAGGGAAGTCTAACATCCCTGATCATCCTTCCAAAGAAGAGAATCCTAGTAAAGAAGCAACAAACAATAGCAAGGAAAAGAAAACACAGAACCCCTAACTAATAGCCAAAGGCCCTATCCCAGAAGTGAGGGAAATTCTAAAGCCCCCTCCTATTTTATCTTTGAGAATGAGATTCAAAAGATTAGGATCCCTGTAACTCTTTCGGAGCTAGTCAAGCACAAAGATTTCAAAAAATCCCTCTCTAAACTATTACAGTCCAATCCTGCATCTCACTCCCCAGACTCAGTAAATCTTCAGGATGAAAAGATAACAGTCATTTTAGGTCCCATGATAGAAGATAGATATGATTCATCCCCTCGCTTCTATACATCTCTGAACATACATGACAATATGTGGCATAATTGTTTCATGGACTCAGGGGATTCTCATAATCGCATGTCCAAATCTGTCATGGATGAACTTGGATTAGAAATCACAAAGACTTACCATGACTTGTATTCTTTTGATTCTAGGAAAGTGCAGTGTTTTGGGGTCATCAAAGATCTGGTCGTGGATTTGTTTCAGTTGCCCATGAAAAGTGTGGTCATGGATATTGTGATGGCTGATGTTCCCCCCAAGTTTGGCATGTTGTTGTCAAGATATTGGATAAAGAGACTTGGGGGAACATTACAGATGGACCTTACATATCCTACCATTCCTTTGTTCGGGGAGGAGCACAAAATATTGTACAAAGAAGCTCAATTGGCCTACATTATTAGTGATGAATTTGACCCCACCAACCATCCTATTTTTTTCCCTTGATACTGATTTAGGATCCAACTTGTTGCAGCTCACTGATGCCCCTGAACCCCCTCTCGAAATCAGAAAAAAGTCAATTATTATCTAAACATTCTCCTCCGATTACCTTTTTTTGGAAAATGTTCTTTGATGGAGCCTCTTCCAGAGAAGGTGCTGGTGTTGGAGTGGTCCTTGTTTCACCTGTTCAAGAGATCATATCTCTGTCCTACAAGTTAGAATTTGAAACTACCAACAATGTGGCATAATATGAAGCTATTGTTTTGGGTTTGAGGGTTGCAAAAGTGTTATAACCCTAAATTGCACCACACATGCTTACCTGGCATCAGGCCAACTCATATCCCTTCTTTTCCAAAGAACTGCTAAACAACTCTTTGAAAATCCTCTTTTATAAATGCCCACGTGCCCTAATCCATTACTACACGCGTGTACACGCTGGCTGACCCAAAACAGCCCGTGTGGACCAAAAAAAGCACGAAAAAAGGAAAGTTGTCGACAGAGCACAAACGCTATGGGTGAGTTAACTGAAACTCCTGACCATCCATGGCCGAGGGTTCATCCAAATACCTATCTCCTTCTAGCCTATAAAAGAAGGGGTAGGGGTCCCATTTGGAGGAGGAAAAATATAGCAAAGAAACTCTGCCCATTTACGTATTCCCATTGTCCCAACACTTTAGCCTTTCCTTGTGCCAAAGGAGATTCAAAGCAAAGCAGTTGGAGGACAAAAGAAGAGGATCCCAAGATTAGGTTCAAGGAGCGGTGGCTGGTCTCAACTTTTGTAAGTTGACTCATTCAAAGTAATAAAGAAAATTCTTTTCCTGTCCCAATTCATGAACTGTTTATAGTTTGATTAGTATATGTTTGGATTTCTAACTCGTTAGTATATAAGTAGTATGCATGCATAGTTGTTTCTTGTCTTGGATGTATGTTATCTTTGGAAGGAGTATTGCGAACAAGTAATTAAGCACAATGGAGGATCGACATCAAACGCCGGGAACGAGGTAGGTTGATCTTTCCATGCATTTACTAAGAAAAAGGGATTTAAATTTAGGGATGAACGTAGAAAGTAGTTTCTCTTCGGTTATATCTGAATGAAAAGTCTGAACTCTATTTTCTAGTCCGTAGGGAGATTTTCCCCACAACAGAAATGGCGACCATACTGGGGAGATTCTCTAGGGTTCCTGGAATTTTATGTAGTTTTTGGGTAGTTTTAAAGACTAGTTTTTCTTTCCTGATTTTTCTTTTTCTATAAGCTCTGAGCTAGCAGAGAGTCTGGTGTTCCATACCATCTTTCTCTAATTTGCTTGACTGTGTTTTTCATGACCCACAGAGGTATGCACGGCCTGCACAAGGTCTGAACGCGTGTACCCGTGCCCTACTCTCTTGCATCTTGCGTGTGAACGCTAGCTGAAAAAGTAGCAGTAGCGTGTAGAGTTCAGAGAACTTCAGAGGCAGTCATCCTCTTCCCTATCAGAATCACAAATTCTCAGGGGGTTTTCTGGAATTTTGTCCGAGTCTTGTTTTCTAGCAGTACTATCTCAGATTGTTTTTGTCTTATAATTTTTTCCTTACATTATTTGTTTTTTTGTTAAAAAGAGTGTTCAAGCCTTCAAGGGATCCTGGTTATCAATATCAATGGTCTCTTCCTGGTTTTGGGTTCTCTGTCTTATTTTTTCTCAGAGTTTAGATATACACACGGCCTGTACAAGGTTAGCCTGTGTGTACACACACTCTGTCTCTATCCAGCGCGTGTTCACACATGTGCTGTAAAAGTGACAGTCGCGTGCTTGTACATGATACTTATTGTTGAGGGTAAGACATTCATCCTTTCCCTTGACAAGAATTATTCCTCTCAGGTGTTTGAATCTTTGTCTGAGTAGTCAGTAGCTTAGGATTAATCTTACCCTTAGCTTGCTTTTTCTCATTTAAAAAGTTTTCAGAAAAATAAAAGAATTTTCACGGTTTTTAGACAAGTGTGAGAGTCATTTTCTTTTAAAAATTTCTAGTGTGTGATTTTTTTTAATCTGATTCTTTGCGATCTGCGATTAGGCCATAATTGTTTTTCTTGGTTTTTGCTTGTCGGTATTTTTCCTTTCTTGCTTTACTAGCATTTAAAATAAAATAAAAAATCTCTTTTCATTTTCTTGTTTGGTTGAAGAGTGTGTTTCTGCATTATTAGCCAGGGAAAAGTCGTTTATTTCATAAGTTTTTGCAGTTCACTTAGATCATAAGTAGCTCATAGTCGAGTGAAATTCCTTTGAGTTTGCTGTCCAAAATCTTAGAAAAGTTAATTTTTTATTTTTTTTTGAAAAGTTGTCGAAATTTTGCATTAAGTAAAAGTTTTGTTTCCATATTTTTTATTCATTCATTGCTTTTGTCTTTTTCACATCATCAGTTTCACCTTCATACTCCTTGACGTAAGACAAATCCATAAAATTAATGCTAAATTTAAAATCTACTAGAATTTTATGTTTGTAGGGTTCACCAACTAGTTCAGGATTAGGTTGGAGAGGAAACTCTTCAAGGCCATTTTAAAAACAAACATTGGACTCTGAGTTAGGGAGTGTCTAAGTCTAGTGTCGTGAAATTTATTCGGGACCCCCCTCTAACACAGGGGATAAACACGAGGTCACGTGCGGAAAGGTAGCGGAGATAACCTCTCCAAAGCCGGACCAATCGTAGTGGATAACACATATAGAGGGCTTGTTGTGGGATTCCATCATTTGCATTTACCATGAGGCTTCATGGGTCTCGAATCCGTTCGAGGTCCTCAGTTGTCTTCCAGACCTTTTGTTCTCGATACCCTGCTCATTATGGTCTACCTGACTTTTGACTGTACCCGCCTGGTGACTGTTCGCGCACTGGCAACCTAGTTGCCAATCTTTTTAGGGACATACACAGGTGACTGCAGGGGTATACCGTGGTACCTAGGATATACATCGGGCCACACTTTGCAGAGTATACCCAGAGGGTGCTTCCGTGTTCGAGTTGCACTTGCACCAGTAAGTTGCTCTAGTGTTGGTTGTTGTAACTGTTCTTCCAATTAATTTAGTGTTTGCCTGTCTTATCTTCTAGGAACGTTTTTTAGTGTGTGTTACTTTTGAGCGTTTAGACTACCTTAGAGTGTTTTGGATCTTCTCACACAGTGGAGGATCCCAAGATCTGCTAGTCACGAAGGCTTCTTGGCCTGCCGCCGGTTACACTGTAGCCACCCCCGCCACCATTAAGGAGAAAGCTAGACCAACAAGGGTCTTTTGAAGCGACCGGGTTACAAACCATTGTGCCCGACCAACCCCTAGAGGAATTGACCATTTTGGACCTTGAAGCAACTGCTCTTGGCCCGGTTGAAACCCCAACCACTAATTTCTTGGAACCTTTCAATGTACCAATTCAATTTCACGAGCGCTAGACAGTGTTGCACACAACAATGGAAACAACTGTTGTTACCCCTTCTGGGAATTCTTCAATTCCCACCACGGTTGTCACCAAAGGAGAGATTTCATCTCCTAACCCACTGTCATTAGTCTGAGCCACCATGGTCTTGACCGCAACTACTTCACACAGTGGTCCGATCTCGTCTTTGGTGATGGCCACAACCCCTTTCACACAAAGTGCGACAAGCCCTCCATTCTCATACGGGATGCCTAGTTCAGGTACAAGTCCTGTACTTTCCTACTCCACTTTACAAACTTGTGGTCTGGGGGCAGGGAGATCTAGCGCTCCTCTACAAGGTCACATGGGGGGCACTCCTGCTCCTTTTAACTCTTTCCCTTACGGAGGAGGTCATATCCCTCCTCCATCCCCTTCACTCGGTGGCTCGCATCAACAATCCACCAAGCAACCTACACACAATAGTTTATTTGGAGTGGGGAGTCAAGGACCACCTTTGCATAGTATGTTGGTAGGTTCGACATCGTTTTCTTGGAACGAAATGTTTGGTAACAAAACCTTCTCGTCAGCCGCTTTCCTAACTGGGGGCAACCCCATTTTTGGACAATCTACTCTTGTGCAGGGTGCTATTTCTGCACAGGGGGCACACCTAGCAAGACCTTGGAATTCAGGGCAGGGATCTGTTCCCTCATTTGAAATGCTGATCTGGAGTAATTCTTTCCACAATCAATGGAACCCCGGACAAACTACTATGCCTATCACCACAGGACCGGCATGGGGTAATCCTTTCCAAAGTCCTTCGAATATAATGCATGCCCAACCATCTCTGTCCTATTTGGGAAATCAACCGAGGATGTCTCCACATATGCAAAATCCATACGCTGGCCAGGGTCATGGTTTCTACTAGAATCCAGGCCAGCAGCCAAACTTTTCCTGGCAACTTGGTGCCAGTCAAACTCCAGGCCCCTTTTTCCCAGGTTATCAGCAACAACTCAAACTACCGTCTTGGCGACTTTACACTTTCCATATTTGACAATGTTGTTGAATGACCCTATTTGTCACAATCCGTGTTGGACTCCTATGCCGACGAAGTTGCCTTCGGACATTCCAAAGTTCGAATCCAAGCCTAACGAAGATCCATGAGATCATGTGACTACCTTTCTTCTTTGGTGCTCATCTAACTCATTAAAAGATGACTCCGTACAGTTGCGATTGTTTCAATGTAATCTCATTAGGAGTGCCGCAAAATGGTACACTAAGCTTGATCGCTCAAGATACTCTTCTTTTGGTGAACTAGTGATGGTTTTCCTGAACCATTTCTAGTTCCTGTGAGATATGACGCTGGCACAGAGCTGCTCGCCAATTTCGAACAGACAACAATGGACCATATCTCTGATCACATCCGAGAATGGAGACGCCAGAAGAATCTAATCAAGGTACCAGTCCCACCAACATTCTTGCTTGAGTGGTTCCTTAAGTCTTTGGTCCCGCAGTTATCCAAAGACATCGTGACATCCGAAGTTTTCTCTGAAGAAGACGCCATCATGAGGGATCAATAGTTTGAGCTCATCTATTCTCAGTCTGGTTTATTATACAACATATTTCCAGATGCGCCACGTTCAATGTTGGATAAAACTAGACAAAGAGCTGGACCACATGCCAATGGTATTGTTGGTTTAGTACAAACAAAGCCCGCTGAGCAATTGAAGAAGCAGTTGCAGCAGTTATCTATACAACACATAGTGGCCAGCCAAACTACTTCTTTGGCTGCTCCCCCTACCAAAATGTCGGAAGTACACACAGTGCAGTCGACTAACCCAAAGGCCACCCAACATCCTGAAGGGAATAAGAAACAACGAAAGAAGGGTAAGGGGGATAAAAAACCCATTGATAATGATGGCGGGGACAACACTGAAAAACGGAAGACGAGGTATCCATGCAACTTGTGCGTGAAATACCACCCAACCCATCTATGTCCTCGACTTGCAGAGGCCCAAAAATTTGTCACGGAGCAACAATAGGCAGTGTTGACTAATCCATTTCAACATGGGAAAAATCTAACTCAAGCCTCTGTAAGCACGGACGGGGGAAACCAAGAAACCTGCCCACCTCTGAACAACCCCGCATCCATGAACGTATATATGGTTAGTGGTGATGCTTTTATATCGACTAGAGAACACGACTATAGTAAACCAAGAGCTTATGAGAAGGGTAAAGAAGCTGACCTCCCATCTCTTCGTCTACAGATTGAGAAGACGTTGGGAGAAACAATGACACACATTCCAAAAGGTGCATTTAAAAAATCTTCTCATAACCCAAATGCAAGGGCTTCCCGAAACTACTCTGTGGTTGAGGATTTATCACAAACCCCATGTGTGATGTCTGCTTTGGAGGTCCTCCAAATCTTCCCTTCTCAGAGGAAAGCTTTGTTAACCGCTTTGGGCTCTACTGAGACTTGTAATTCAGGTACCATCATGTTAGATACAACTGACTTAAAACCTTGTCTGCCTTACCACGTAGCATTTCAGATAGTAGTGGCTTATCCCACGAATTTTTTTACATGGAATATCTTTCGCACGGTGGTCGACGAGGGCACCTCAAAATGCATTATGTCATTGGCATGTTGGAAGGCCATTGGCCAGCCTGTTTTGTCTCCATCACCTACTCTCCTCACTGCTTTCGACAGTCGTTGGTTCCGACCACATGGCATCGTTCCTTCTTTGCCCGTGAAGTTAGGAGGGAAGACCATGTGTGTCAAAGTAGAGGTAGTCGATGCTCCCCTCAACTATAACCTCTTGTTAGGATGGAGTTGGACTTATGCTATGCAAGATGTGGTTGCTACAATTTTTTGGGTCTTGTTGTTTCCACACGAGGGATGGATAGTGACCATCGATCAATTGTCTTTCTCCAGACCTAACCCATCTTTGGGGGCATCCACGGTCCCGATGAATGATAATCCTCAACTAGGTGTCGTCAATGTAGGAGTTGTTTTGTGCCCATCCTTGATGGGTACCTTCGATTACCCACCTCCTCACGGCGATATCAAATTTATATCCAATCACCATAAGGTTGATATTTTTCAAGTTTTTTCGTTCCGCATGACTTACCTCGAGGATCCATGGATACTTCCTTCCCCATCGGCCATAATGGATGAGACAGGGCACCCAGGCATGTCCATGCCCTTGTTTTCCGCTGAAGTAGCGTACTCTTTAGTCCAACAAGCTTCAGTTAACACTGATCCGACTCTTGCACAAGAGTTAGATCTACTTCTAGAGCCTATTTGGGCTCAGGTTTCTCTCGCTAACATCGATTTGTTAGACTTAGTCTTGCCTTCTGATGAAGCAGTAATCGAAGCAATGACTAGTCTGGAAAAACGTTGGGAATATATTCATCACAGATCATATTTTCTCCCAGAGTTAAGCCAAATCGAAGCAGGAGAATTCACCGTGACGATGACGGGAGATTAGTCGTGTCCTATTAAGCTCTGAGCTGCACATGAAATTTATGCTGAGGGCAATATGGAAAATATCGCTGAAACTATACCAATCAACATCTCCCGAAACCCTGGCGTCGTGGAGAATTTCTTCGTCGGAGCGAATTTCTCACCCAAAGAGATTCAAATCTACACGGATCTTTTCAAATAATTCCGCGATGTTTTTGTCTGGTCTTATGAGGAAATCCCAGGTATCAATCCAAAAATAGTTGAACATGAAATCACAACGTATCCTGATGCCAAGCCTGTTCGATAGAAGCTTCATCCATTTAATCCTATGAAAGCAACAACCATCAAGATTGAGGTAGAGAAATTGCTAAAGGCAGGTTTTATCTATCCTATCCATTTGACTCAATGGGTGTCAAATCCTTTGCCAGTCAATAAAAAACAAGGCATGATTCATGTATGTACCGAATTCTATGATTTGAACAAGGTATATCTGAAAGATAATTTTCCAACACCATTCATCGACCAGATCATTGATGAATGTGCTGGTTGTGAAGCCTTTTCTTTCATGGACGGTTTTTCGGGATACAATCAAATCCAAATCAAACCCGAAGACCAACACAAAACGACATTCATTTGTCCTTGGGGTACATTCACGTATCGTAAAATGCCTTTTGGTCTTAAAAATGCTGGAGCCACCTTCTAGTGGGCCATGTATTTTTCTTTTCATGATCTCAAGCATATAGTCTAGGCCTATCTAGATGATTTAGCATCATGATATCACAAGAGAACAGATCATCCCACACACCTTAGACTGATCTTTGAACGCTGTCACTACTTTCAAATTCGCTTGAATCCAAACAAGTGAAGCTTCTATGTAACGTCAGGAAGTTTATTAGGTTTCATTGTATCGACAACAAGGATCATGGTCGATCCTCTCAAGGTGGAGGCAATAATCTAGTTTCCCCCCCCATGCAAAATCCTTCAACTTCAGAGTCTACAAGGAAAGGCAAACTTTTTACGATGCTTCATCGCCAACTATGCCAAAATCACCAAGGACTTTATGCGCTTATTGAAGAAAGATGTTCCTTTTTACTGGGATGATTCTGCTCAACGCTCTTTCGATGCATTAAAACATGCCCTCACAACGACCCCTCTGCTACGGCCACCTAACTATAAAAAATATTTCTTATTATATCTAGTTGTCGCAGAGTCAACCATTGGCATGGTTTTAGTTCAGGAAGATGATTTGTTCTTATAATATGTGATCTATTACCTGAGCCGAGGCCTCGTAGGACCGAAACTCAATTATTCTCATATCGAAAAAATTGCGTTGGCGGCAGTTCGTGCTGTTCAACGGTTCCGTCATTATGTTCTGTTTCGCAAGACCACCGTCATTGATGTCATGAATCCATTCTAGCACATGTTGACACGACGGGTTATAGGCGGAAAAATTAGTAGATGGATAGTCATCCTCCAGGAGTTTGAGTTAGACTTCGTTTCAACAAAGTCCAAAAAGTCATTGGTCTTCGCAGAGCTTATTTCAGAACTTCCAGTTGAGTCAGGTGATGTTGTTCCTGAAGGATCGCCTATCCGGGGAGATATGTTTTTGATCACATCTTTAGATCCCTGGTATGGAGATATACTTATCTATCTCCAGACTTTGAAATGCCCCACTTCTGCTTCTTGTGATGAGCGCCGACATATACGCCATCAGGCTAAGAATTATCTCATACTCGATGATACATTGTATCGGAGAGGTGTAAACTGCATCTTACGTCGATGTCTTTCGCATGAGAAGGCTGTCATCATGATCAACGATTGACATACCATATCTTGTGGCGGTCATTTGTTCAGGTTGGAAACAACCCAAAATATTCTATGAGCAGGTTACTTCTGGCCAACACTTATCAAAGATTGTATAGAATTGGTCAAGAAGTGCCATCCGTGCCAAATCTTCTCTCGAAAGATGAGGGCACATCCTACTCCCATGTTTCCTGTCATCATAGTTGGTCCCTTCACCAAGTGGGGGATTGATTACACTACTTTCAACCCCCCTTCAGCAAGGGGGCACTGCTATATCATCGTAGCTGTAAAATACTTCAATAAGTGGGTCGAAGCTATGCCAACGTTTAAAGATGACAGAGAGACTGCAACTCTCTTTTTATTCAACTAGATCATAGCAAGGTTTGGCGTCCCAAGAGAGATTGTTATTGACCATGGCAGTCACGTTCAGAACCAAATGATGATAGAATTAACATCAAAGATTGGGTTACGGCAAGAGCATTCATCACCCTAGTACCCCCAAGCTAATGGGTAGGTGGAAGCTATAAACAAAACTCTTAAGACTATTCTACAACCAACTATCAACTCAGCCAAGTCAAATTGGCATTTGATGTTATACTCGACATTATGGGCTTACCGAACATCTGTTAAGACTACAACCGATTTCTCACCTTTTCAACTCGTTTATGGGCTGGAGGCAATCTTTCCCATCGAATGTCAGATCCCTTCTCTAAAATTGGTAGTACAATTATTGCCAGACACTTCTCCACTTGAAGAACGGTTAGTACACCTTGAGCAACTCAATAAGCAGCGTCGTGATGTGGCCTTGGCCAATGAGGCTCACAAACATAAGGTCATGTGTCAGTATGATAGGTTTATTCTTCCTCGGATTTTCTCTGAAGGCGACCTTGTCTTGGTCTATGACCAAGATAAGGACCCCCTGGGGGCAGGAAAATTCAAACCCATGTGGTTCGGACCCTTCATCATAAAAGAGGTATTAAAAAAGGGTGCTTATCGTTTGGTTGATTTTGAAGGGAATGCTTTGGCAGAGCCTAGAAATGGGTTCTACCTCAAGAAGTATTACTCATAGGTAGGTCACTGTGGGTAACTTTTTGTAACATATGTATAGTCTTTGTACTATTACTTTTTAGTTTCTTTTAAATATTATGGACATGTCATTGATGTTATATTTCGTCAATATGGCAGATGTCAAGTGATTCCGAGGTGTTCATTGGGTATGCAGACGGTGCTAGTCAGCACACTCAGAGGCTTTCCTTTGCAGCTTGGGTAATCTTTACACCTCAGGGCCAGTTGTTATCGTCCAGAGGTATATGCTTAGGTGACACCACAAATAATGTCGCTGAGTATAGTGTAGTTATTGAGTTGCTTCGTGACGCCTTGTCATTGGGAATATCTCATCTCCGGGTCTATCTCGACGCTCAACTGGTTGTGTCTAAGATAAACAGAGTATACCATGTTCATGTTCCAACCTTACATCGACGATTCCTTAGGGTACGTATCTTCGAACGAAACTTTGATTATATTACATATTTTCATGTTCCTAGGAGATTAAACCAAATTACAGATACTCTAGCTAATCAAATTTTAGATTGGCATCTTGCACACATATGAAAGAACATTGACATAAGCATGTAAATACATTTTTTGCACAAGTGATCCATAAGACACAAAAGATAAAAAAACCATATATAATATCATAAAGAAACCGGAGTACATAGATGGACGCAAGCGCCTAAAAAATAGGACCAATAACGAGTCACAGGGCTTATGCCCTCAAAAAATATATACAAGTAGTGCTCGTGGCATGAAAAAGTCTAAATAGGTTCAGGACATGTGGGCCCTGTTATACTGGTCCAAAGCATGGGATAAACGCCTAAACAATCGGACCCATGTTCGAGGTGCCCCCACTACATGAGGCTGCATGGATGGCGACAAGTCCTCTATCTCTGCCATCAGGACTGTGTGAGTGAGTCCAGTAAAGTTCCGCCCAACTCGTCTAAGTACCCTCTTAGCCTCCCTGGCTGGGAGGTTTCCTACTACTGTTGGTCCCTAGGAAACGACAGTTGCGACTTCTGGCTGAGGACGACGCCTATTCCATGCATAATCGGTAGGTCACACTAGTCCCACATCTACATGCAACAAACACATATTTGTCAACTACTCTGGCATATAAAAAAATGATATATATAACAAAAATGACATAAAACTTACATATAAAACAAAAAAAACTACAAAGGTGGAGACTTACCTATCTCCCCTCGCTCCTCACCAGGAGGCATGGGTATCTCAGGATCTCTAAAAAAGTCTATCCCTGCATATGGGTAATCCTCGATCACAGGGATCTGTCGTGACAGCCATGCCAAAAAGTCATCATCGAAGGACTCATTGGTCCTTCCACCACCCTGTCGCGGTAGTAATACTACCCATATACATACTGCAGGAAAAGAGGCCCGATGTCCTCGTACCACTTCCCGAGGAATAAATCTTGAAACTCTCTCGAAAAAGAATGAACACAAAATCATCCCGAACCCGAAGTTCCTCTGTGTCCGCTATCGGAAATCTATCAATTGCCTCTTCATACACTCCAGTAATGTGGTACTCCAGTCAAAAATTTGTGCATTCAAGCACTGAATAGCACAGTTCATCTGTGCAAGGGATGCCTGATGCAAGGCTGTTGAACTGGTAATCCACCCAATAAGCAATAATATCGCTTGCAACGATAGGTTAGTGATCTTACTTATGGGCACCTGAGAGCTCAAACGGTTTGTCCCAGCCTCATAGTGTAGGTCTATTAGTTCTGCTATGTTAAGCAGCCCCGATGGAAATGTCCTGAAATTGACTAGTTCCCCTTTCCTTGAGAGGCCAGTCAAAAAGTAGATATCCTCGGTGGTGGGCACCAGTGATTGCCCCTCTAGCATGTAGGCCTTTGCATCAGGGTGCCAATAGTCAACCAAGGCATTCAATAGCCTCAATTGCACTCGCATAAACAGACACAGGAAGAACTTAAGCAAACCACATTGCATCAACACGGCCATGACATTTGGATCTCCCACAACCAACTCACTAATTGCTTCATGCTCCCTTTCCCTCCAGTGAGCATACATCTTTCCAACACAACAAATTTCAGGAGGGTTAGTGAGGGCTATTTAGTTCTTTTATCTATAAAGGGGGGTCCACGCGTGCTGTCTAGGTGACAGTCGCATGTACACACGGGCAGGTTTTACTCTGCCCAAGTGTACACACGGCCTGTCCAGAGACAGCCTACGTGGACCTAGGGCTGACCTTTTAAAGGTCGATGCCCACCCAAAAAATGAAATCAAAAGAAAAAAGAAAGAATTGAATAGCTAGATAGGGGAGTTTGTACTTACTTGGTCCAAGTGGAAGTTCGTTTCATCCACTGTAGCTCCCGGAATCACCGTTTTTATCGAAGGGGGTCTTTTGGCTCCAGAGTCAATTTCCAAATAAACAATGGTGATAATGAGCTACCAGCTTCTATTTATAGACTTTTTGGCCTCTTTTTGTCACTTTTTTGGCCTCCCTATCAGTTTCTTTATACCAAAAACCATTCAGAGTGATTCAGGAGTTATATGGGAGGGATTTGATCGGGTATTGGGACACTTTTTTTTGAGTTTTGAGGAAATTTTGACGGTCCATGAAATTTTTTACAAGAATCAACTTGAGCATATAGGTTAGGTTATTACCCCAACTTTTGTGTCTCGTTGTCTTTTTCCTCTTCCATAGGATCGATCCCATCAGGTTGTGACACAGAACCATCATATCTACTTTAGAAGTGTCGCAACTTGGCGGTAGATCTTACAACAACATGGATGCCCTAGGTAGGTCCTGGTTGCATTATGGTGTCCATGCCATCTCTAAAACACTGTAGGCTCGGGAGTCCTTATAGTCTTTCCTAAATATGAGTTTGAGCCTCATTTACATGATTCTTCTTCGCTCTTGATCTCACCCTCAGGACTCCCAAAAAACAACGGGTCTCCTTTTAAGCCCTTTTCAGACCCTCTAAACATGAAAAGATTGTCGAGCGATCTTGTGAACTTTCATGCTCGTTAAACTGAGATTTGAAGTCACGTCTGTCCAGCGATAGTTTACCCCTTTTTGGTCCAGACAGTCAACTGTACGAACAAAGGTATACTTTATGGAACTTCATCTCTATAGAAGAGTACTCTCAAGTATAATGTTATCCCTTTTTCGGGCCTGAGGCACTAAACTTACGAAGAAGGAACCCCCACGGAGTCTATAGTTAAGCTCTTTTCAGACTCCCTAAAATTGAAAAGATTGTCGAGTGACCTTATTCTTTCACACTCGTTAAATTGGTCCAGAAGAATATTCCTGACGGAGTCCATAGTTAATGTTTTTTCAAACTCCTTAAAAATGAAAAAATGGCCGAGTGACCTTGTCTTTATCACACTTGTTAAAATGGTTTTGAATAGACGTCTTGTCGGTGCTAGTTTACCCCTTTTCGAACTAACTAGACTACCTTCGAAAAAGGTACCCCAATGGAGTCTCCTTTTATGTTTTTTCAGACTCTATAAATATGAAAAACCACCGATCTTACCTTCTTTTGGCTCATTAAACTTACATCAAAGTACATTACCATTGTGTGTTTTGTTAACCGCGTTTTCATACCTTATACGCCAACCTTGTAACAGTTTGCTTCTGCGTCTTAACACCTTTGGCCCCCGGAGGATTTTTCCCAAGTATCATTCTACTAGAACATCGGTCTTGTCCTTGTGCCTTGAGCTTGTATGTTTGTAACACTCGTTCCTCCTTTGTAATGTAATATTCCTTTATTCTTTTTTCCAAAATTATTGAAAAAGACAAAAAAAAAAAATCAAATATACCCCAAAAAGAGGAAGGGAAAAGTATTTTCTTTATTGGCAGCGTCATGAGTCGCCCTTGGATAAAGCACATATGTCCATTTGTTCATCAGACTATAGGATCTAGTACGACCTTAGGAAGCTTTTCTCGCTATATAGAGTTGTGTCCTCCACCATTTGGTTATCCTTCCAAACATATGGAGAGTTTGTGTTGCCTCCTGCTTCCCAGACTTATGATTAATGCAATGCTGCCTGAGTCTCATTATTTGTCGTGCTATTATCCAAGGGAATTTTGTCACCAACCCTGGGTCGGCCCCTCTACAATATGTCTCTTGTCCTCATACCCGGGCATCCTGAACATCCAATCAAGTCCTTGCTCGAAATCACTGAAGCCTTCAGTATGATCATCAAGATTATCAAGTCTATGACCGACGAACCGTCAAACACCTCTGGGTAGTGCAGTCGTACACTCATATTACACTCCTACCTGATTTTTGAAGATTTTGAAGTTGTTGCTCGGCTCTGAAGATCTCATCTCCAACCATAAGACCAAATCAACTTCTGGAAGATGGATACTCTATATGTATATCTTTCTGATTTCGAGATGTAGCTCCGCTGTGTATTGTTCAAGGCTACTCTTTATAGTTATTTGACATGGATCTATAGTGTATTTGATTGGTAGCCATGGTTTTATTTTATCCCGAGCATTGGTATGCCCGCTTCGGTGAGACATTTGTTATTTTGCAGATGACACCTCCCGGTTCCTGATCCTTGGGCTCAATCGTTCAGCACATCAGTAAATATTGGTAATGTATTTCGGCCATCAGATGCTCTTCTGACCTCACACATTAGGGGGCATCTGTTATAAACCTAAATTACACCACACATGCTTACCTGGCATCAGGCCAACTCATATCCCTTCTTTGCCAAAGCACTACTGAACAACTCTTTGAAAATCCTCTTTTATAAAGGCACACGCGCCCTAATCCATTACTGCACGCGTGTACACGTTGGCTGACCCAAAAAAACCCACGTGGACCGACAAAATCATGAAAAAAGGAAAGTTACCGATGGAGCACAAAATCTATGGGTGAGTTAACTGAAACTCCCGGCCATGCATGGCCGAGGGTTCATCCAAATACCTAGCTCCTTCTAGCCTATAAAATAAGGGGTAGGGGTCCCATTTGGAGGAGGAAAAATATAGCAAATAAACTCTACCCATTTACGTATTCCCATTGTCCCAACCCTTTAGCCTTTCCTTGTGCCAAAGGAGATTCAAAGCAAAGTAGTTGGAGGATAGAAGAAGAGGAGCCCAGGATCAAGTTCAAGGAGCAGTGGCCGGTCTCAACTTTTGTAAGTTGACTCATTCAAAGTAATAAAGAAAATACTTTTCCCATCCCAATTCATGGACTGTTTATAGTTTGATCAGTATATGTTTGGATTTCTAACCCGTTAGTATATAAGTAGTATGCATGCATAGTTTTTGCTTGTCTTGGATGTAGGTCATCTTTGGAAGGAGTATTGTGAACAAGTAATCAAGCACAACGGAGGATTGACATCAAACACCAGGAATGAGGTAGGTTGATATTTCCATGCATTTACTAAGAAAAGGGGATTTAAATCTAGGGATGAAGGTAGAAAGTAGTTTCTCTTTGGTTATATCTGCATGCAAAGTTTGAATTCTATTTGCTAGTCCATAAGGAGATTTTCCCCACAACAAAAAGACATGGGGATTGAAGATCTATCAGTGTTTGGGGATGTTGAGTTAATTGTACATCAGATCAGAAATATTTATCAAGCAAAGCACCCTCGTCTTAGAAGTTACAGAAATGAAGTTTGGGATCTTGTTGACAGTTTTTTCTCATCTTTCAACATTTCATTTATTCCAAGGGAAGAGAATGCCATGGTTGATTCTCTGGATGTCTCAGCAAGTAATTTCAGAGGTCCCTTGCCACCTAAGCTCAGGTATGATGTAGAATCTAAATTCAGACCCTCTATACCTGACAATGTTAAACATTGGAAAGTGTTTGAGGATGATCTTGAGATCAGAATATTCTTGGAGACCGTTGATGAATTTTTTTCATTACACATTGACCAAGATCTTGATTCTGAAATAAATCCTCATGCTGATGTTTTTATGAACAAATTTTCTAATCACCATATTATCCATTTGCCTAACAATCACATCCCAAAGGGGCTAGTTCCTTTGGAAAGAATATTTGACAGAAATGATGTGGCAGTAAAGGGTAAGATTTCAAATGATGATGTTGACATAGTTGAGTGCAATATTGGCACGGAGGAGGATCCAAAATTTGTCAAGTTGTCAAGCAGCTTGTCAAGGGAACAAAGGGTTGAGTACACTAAGCTATTAAGAGAATTCGTTGATGTTTTTTCCTAGACCTATGAAGACCTCAGAAAATATGACACAAGTGTCATTGAGCATAAGATCCCATTGAAAGAGGAGGCCAAACCATTTAGGCAGAAATTAAGACAAATAAATCCTATGTTGTTGCATGTTATGGAAAGGGAAGTAAATAAGCTGATGGATGCCCAAATCATTGTACCTTTGAGATATTCTGATTGGGTGGCCAACTTGGTCCCTATAAGGAAGAATAATGGAGAAATCAGACTCTACATTGATTTCAGGAACCAGAACAAAAGCTCTAAGAAGGACAATTACCGTCTGCCTAAGATGGAACACATATTGTAGAGGGTGATAGGTGCATCCAGGATTTACATGATTGATGGTTTTTCTGGCTACAATCAAATCTTTGTCCTGCTTGAAGACAGAGAAAATATGACATTCACCACTCCTTGGGGCACATTCATGTATGCCAAAATTCCCTTTGGATTAATGAATGCAAGAGAAAACTTTCAGCGAGCTATGGACATCACCTTCATTGGAGAAAGGGATAAATTTGTAGTCATCTACCTGGACGACATTACAGTTTTTTCCAGATTTGATAAAGAACACTGTCAACATATGAGAAAGGTCTTCTCAAAATGCAGAAAATTTGGTCTCTCCCTCAATCAGAAAAAGTCTCTATTTTCTATGCAGGAGGGAAAATAGTTGGGTCACATAGTATCAGCAGAGGGGGTCCAGATTGATTCAAGCAGGGTAGAATCTATTCAAACCTTGTCACTTCCCAAAACCAAGAAGGAGGTCCAGTCTTTCTTGGGAAAAATTAATTTCTTAAGAAGGTTTGTTTCAAATTTTGTTGAATTAGTAAAGCATGTCACGACCATGCTCAGGAAGGGAAATGAAGTAAAATGGACTACTGAGTCTAGAGATTCCTTCAACCAAATCAAGAAGGAGTTGAATGAGGCGCTTGTGCTAATTAGTCCCAATTATTCCAAGTATTTTTTGATTTTTTCCTTTGCTTCTTTTGATACAGTAGCAGCTGTTTTATTTCAGAAGAACATTGAAGGGTTGGAGCAAGCTATTTCATTTTTCAGCAGAGCATTGAGAGATGCAGAGACAAAATATGACATCATGGAGAAACATGCCTACGCTTTGGTCAAATCCCTCAAGGCTTTCAGAGTTTATGTTCTGCATTCAAAGATCATTGTATATGTTCCTTCATATTCCATGAAGGACATTCTCATTCAGCCTGACATGGATGAAAGGAGGATCGAGTGGATTACCAAAATCATTGAATTTGATCTGGAAATAAATCCCACCAAACTAGTTAAAGTCTAAGGTTTATCCAAGCTATTGGTTGAATCTAATTGTGAATATTTGGGGGTTAACTTCATCAACACCTGATCAAAAAATCAACAAGATGAGTTGTCTCATACATTCCCACAAATCAACCCTCCATTGGCAAAATGCATATGGTACAAAGACATCATATTCTTTCTGCAGGAGTTAAGACCCCTTGATGGTATGGGTAAAATCAAGGCAAGAGCTCTAAAGCTTAAAGAAATTAGATATTTCCTTATTGATCAGGTCTTGTATTGGAAGGACCCTCTGGGAGTGTTTTGGAGATGTCTAGACCCACCAAAAGCCCAAAATATTATGTTTGATTTTCATGACAACATATGTGGGGGGAATCACTTCTGGAGAAATAAAACCTATAAAATTCTCAGGGATGGATATTTTTGGCCCACTCTATTCACTAATGTTTGTGCAAAAATTAGGGCTTGTGTTAAATGTAAAAATTTTTCTGAAAAACAACAGCTCAAGTCCTTTCCATTGAAGCCCATGGTAGCTTCAGGACCCTTTTAGTAATGGGGCCTATATTTTATTGGGGAAATTCATCCTTCTTCAAGTGGACAACACAGGTGGATCTTGACTACCATTGATTACTTTACCAAATGGATAGAAGCTATCCCCAAAAGGAGTGCTTCTCACAAAGCAATAATTGGTTTTCTTGAAGATATTATGGCAAGGTTTGGTTTCCCAAACAGAATCATCATTGACAATGTTGCATCCTTCATGGCCGAGCCATTGATCAAGTTTTGTGAGCAGTTCAGAATTGCATTGATTCACTCTAACCCCTATTACCCCCAATAGAATGGATTGGCAGAGTCCTCTAACAAGAGCCTTGTAAATATTATCAAAAGACTGCTAGAGGACAACAAGAAAGCATGGGATTCAAAGCTCAAATTTTCTCTATGGGTTGAGAGAGTGAAAACAAAGAGGTCTTTTGGTTTCTCTCCTTTTTATCTTATATATGGAATGGAGGACATATTTCCTTCTCAACTTTCCCTACCCATGGAAAAAGTTCTTCCAGGACTGTCAAGGAGAGCCTGATAATATGATCAGAAGAATACAACAAATGGTAGAAGTGCAAMAAACTAGAGAGCAACTGATGGACAAAGCACATGAGCATTATCASAGGATCAAACAAGMTTTCGACAGRAAAGTAAGAAAAGAGGATTTYTGGCTAGGAGATCTAGTACTCAAATGGGATGCACCCAAATAGGAMAAGGGTAAGTATGGTAAATTTGAATCCCTCTGGATTGGACCCTTCAAAKTTTTTGAGGTATTTCCAAATAATACTTACAGGTTGTAGAATTTGGAGGGATATGATGTTTTTGGTGGCCTTGTTAATGGGAATTTTCTGAAGAAGATTTTTKTTTGAGCCARGGGTGGCTCCTTCATGTCATTGTAAATATCATTTTTCTTTYTGTTTTAGTAGCTGACTCCACAAYCCAACAGTAAGGTGACTGAAGCTGTGAATTCTTGGCATCTTAGAGGGAGCATGCCATCCCCCATGGAGCCTAATGTTAGCACATATTGTTKATCGTGGRGCATTTTCTTTAGTAAGTGGTGTTCTAGMTAAAAAATAACCAAAGAGGGGTMAAAAACCCACTTTCTACCTTTTATCCCAAGTTTTAGGCTCAAGTGCATTGTGCTAAGRGGTGCATAGATCTAGGCTACTGAGATCTATGCGCTCAGATCTACCCTAAGAATTCTTCCTTTAACRAGGGGGGTGGGGGGGGTKGGGGGGGTCCTAGCAAGCGATTTTMTGGCATGGGWCCTRTTAGGTTATGAAAAAGGTATAGATATCTTCCTTTTTCCCACATTTCATGATATCWTCTTGATTGAMTTTTCGATTATTTAGGAGAAAATAGAATAGAAAATGAATAATATACTCTTTASTGTTATTGTTGAAGTTAGATTACATAGATCCTAAATATGATTGGAATTGTCTAGTTTTATTACARGATTGGTTAAATATTGTCAAACCCAAGATARCAAAGGAAATCTTGAAGATGCRCAAGCTATTKGAGGTTGAAGACTTTATGGCGCAAGGYAGTTTCGAAGATGATTGAGTTKCTTATATTGTAATAGTAAAGYAATMYTGAGGATCTCTCGATCCTCATGATAGATTAATTTACCCAGATTATTSTAATATATAAGGGGTAAATAGATCTTGAAAAGAAGTAGAAGAATTGCACCCAAGAACTCAGAACTTAGAATTTCTATGCGTTAGCAATTTTTGTAAAATGTTTTACTAGCTATGAAATCAATAGAAGCTTCGAGTGGTTTTACCATTTCTATATACTGAATTTCAAATAGTAGTTCTTCTAAGGACCAAGGGCCCAGTTTGAAGGAGCCACTGTTCGACCTGTAATTGTATCAGTTCAATTTCTATTTTTTGATTCGATTCTCTTTTACAGTAGTTAAATGAATGCATAAGTGTGTTGATGATTTCATGTCAATTGCAAGAGATAGATATTCCCTGAAGCATTAGATGATTGTTGTTCCAATTCCTATTACTGAGATTTGATGCATGGCAGTTCCTCATAAGTTCACGTTTGTTGTTCCCTTCACTTAGTTTACATTTGTTGTTCCTTTTACTTAGTTTACATTTGTTGTTCCTTTTACTTAGTTTACATTTGTTGTTCCTTTTCGTTAGAATATAGTTGTTGTTCCTTTCAATAGAAATACGATTGTTATCTCTTTTCGACTAGATTATAGTCTCTGTTTCTTTCCATAGATAGAGTAATTCACTTTTTTTCTTTCCAGCAATTTGATTCATAATAATAGTCATTTCTGCAAGTCTTTATCTAGATTCAATTACTACTCTTAAAATGAATTCAATAGATTAATTAGTTCCTTTCCATTGCACAGCTTTAGATTTGAATTCCTAGAATATTTAATGAATGTTTGAGGAAATTGATTGTTGATAAACTCAGATTCGCTTTCACTACATGATTTTAGCCTCTACAAGCTATTTGCATAGACTTTGGCGATATTCTTTGAGATAAAAGACGAATCCTCAAGTTGATAAATTAATGTTAAACTAAGGTTGTTTTTAGACATCTTTAGAGCCCAACATTTTGGCGCCGTTGTCGGGGAAGAATGTCAAAGGTAGCATAGATTGTGCCTCTGGAGGATGAGGTATTGAAGATGGAAGGTAAGAACCTACATAGGCAATAAGTAAGATTCTTATACAAGCGCCTACCTCCAACTGATGCATTAAGAGGTTGCATAGGTGTTTTTTTCTTTCTTGATTTTCCTTTTTCTTTTTTGTTGTGTGAAGTGTGTATGACTGGGAAGAAAGATCTTGAAAAACCAAAACCCCCACCAAAAATTACCAAAGCCCAGGGCTCAGTGCTCCCTGGAAGAAGCACTTTCATAGATGACATCATCTGAAAAGCATAATCTCAAGCTTCGGTTGGACCAAGAAAAGGATCTACCCGAATCCCTCAGGTGGCAGTTTCACCAACTTTAGCCCACGCCGGGATTCATAGCAAAACTGAAGGGACTGAGAAAAGCTTTCAGAGCACAAATAGTCCACCCCTCAACCCTTTAGAAGAGGGAAACTCTTGTAATCTGGAGGAAGGAGAAGGAGAAACCAGTGGGATAGCTGAGACAGACCCACCACCCGATCCTAAATCTCCTGTGAAAGAAGAAGGCATACCCGAAATCCCAGATAGAGTGAGTGAAATCAAATCCCCTAGAGGATCAGATAACCAATCAATTCAAATAAAATATCCAGATCAAGAAATCCCTGAATATTTCTGGCATATTTTCGATCAAATGGCACAACCAAATCCACAACATCCCCAGACTTCCACTTTGAAATATCCGATAGTTGATCCAATTGCCAATGCCCCTGAAGGAAATTCCCCTACAAAATGTTGGTTGTGGAGCCTGATTAGATTCCTGACTCAGAGGTCTTGTGTTTTTCAGCTGTGTTTATACCCCATTAATACTTTACACCCCAGAAGTATGTACACTCTTCCACATGGGGGAGTGCAGAGGGGGGTACACTCTCTACAGGGTTCGGGGGCGAAGCCCTCGAAGGAAAACTTGCCTTGTAAAAGTATATTGTAATTTCATTGTAAATATGGACCGTTCATTATAGGGTCTCAGATCTAACGGTAGAAATTATGTTAGGGTTTTTTACCCTAGAAGGAAACCCTCTTTTACGAGGGAAATGTATTGTGGCTATGTATGATGGCGAGTATTGTATTATGAGAGAGGATACTGTGAGAGAAATAAGAGGAAGTTACAATGGGTTTTGCTTTAGGTTGTATCCCTTCATTTTCTGTATAATAATAAAGGAAGGACCTGGCAATTTCTCTGGTGGACGTAGCCCACACTGGGTTAACCACATAAATTTGTGTCTCTCTTGTATTGTGTATCTTCTGTGTTTTGTTTCCGCATTTGTTTTATTTTATTGCTCCATGGTCCTATTTTTCTAACAACTAGTATCAGAGCGAAACGTAACTCACAGGAAAAGAGGGTTCCTAGTTCGAGTGGGAGAAATGTCAGAAGATGGAAAGTTTAGGGTCGAGAAATTTAACGACCAAAACTACTAGTTATGAAAGATGTAGATGGAATATTATTTATATCAGAAGGATCTATTCCTACCATTGGGTAGAGTAGCAAAGAAGCCGATGGCCATGAAGGACGAAGAATGGAATATTCTTGACATAAAGGCTCTAGGAACGATACGGCTGAGCTTGGCAGCGTCGCTGGCTTTCAATATTTCGAAAGAAAAGACAACGAAGGATCTGATGGACACATTGGCTAAATTGTATGAAAAACCCTCGTTGTCCAATAAGGTATTTCTAATGAAGAGATTATTTAATATGAAGATGTCAGAAGGTGGGTCTGTTGCAGATCATTTAAATGAATTTAATACGGTTACTTATCAACTAAGTTCTGTAAAAGTGGACTTTGATGATGAGGTTAGGGCTATTCTAATATTGTGCTCATTGCCAGAAAGTTGGAATGGCTTGGTCTTGGTCATGGATATAAGTAACTCTATCTCTGGTTCAAATACTTTAAAATTTGATGATGTTGTTGGTTTTATCCTTAGTGAGGAAATGTGACGGAAAAGCACAAGTGAGACATCAGGGAATGCGTTGAACATGGATAACAAGGGAATACAAAAGGATAGAGAAAAGGGCTCAGGGAACCGTGGGAATTCTCGGAAGGGTAGATCCAAATCTAGACTTGGAAAGATAGAGTGCTAGAATATTGGGAAGAAAGGACATCTGAAGAAATACTGTAGAGCTCCAAAGAAACAAAGAGATGGACAACATGAGAGAAATCAGGAAGCACATGTAACGAGTGATGTTTTACAAGATGCTTTGATTCTTTCTGTAGATAATATTTCTGAGTCTTGGGTAGTAGATTCAGGGGCTTCATTTCATGCCACACCACATAGGAAACA
>ML801259.1:62278-77557 GCA_009831015.1 Picea engelmannii | reverse complement strand
GTAGGTTGTATCCCTTCATTTGTTGTATAATAATAAAGGAAGGACCTCGCAATTTCTCTGGTGGACGTAGCCCACACTAGGTGAACCACATAAATCTGTGTCTCTCTTGTATTGTGTATCTTCTGTGTTTTGTTTCCGCATTTGTTTTATTTTATTGCTCCGCGGTCCTGTTTTTCTAACACAAAACCTGCCAACCTTTCATGGATTAATCTCAGAAGACCTAGACACATTCTTATTTGAATTTGATGTCCTATGTAGAGGGTATGATTACACCTCTGAACCCCCAAAATTAAAAATTTTCCCATCCACTTTGAAAGGAGTAGCTCTACACTGGTTCATGGGATTAGGGGGAGGAACTATAAACTCATGGGATGGGATGAAACATGCCTTCTTGAAAAAATATCAGGATTATTGTAGAACCAAAGACTTAAAAGATGAAATATTTCAAATGACTGCAAAAGAAAATGAATCATTAGAAGAATATGTCGAGAGATTTCAATATAATTTACAAAGATCACCCTATGACACGTTACCGGGTGAAGTACTTAAGGCAACTCTGATTAAAGGTATGAAAGATGAATGGGTAGAAATGTTGAATTTAATGGGGAAGGGTGACATTTATCAAGAAACTTATGATGACATCATCCTATTGTGCATCAAGTGCTCAAGAGGAAGTTCACGGACCATATCAGGGATGTGTACCCCCCTCACTAGAAATAACAATATTACCAGCGGGGGTGTTACGCGAGTTGAAGTTGGTAATATCTTAGAAAAATTCAAAATAGACATTCTGAGCACTCTGACTACACAATTGGATGTGTTGTAGGCCAAACAGAAAAAAACAGAAGCAAAACAAACATTGGCCATAGTTTTCCACAGGTGCAGAAGAAAACATGGTCCAAGGGATTGCCCTTTGGACGTGGTCCAGGTTTTCACTATCTGCGCCAAGGATCATGAAACGAAACAATGCCCATCGCTTCCTGGACTAAAATTTGTCTTTAGAGGAGAAGAAGAAGAAATAGAGCCATTATATCTGATGGCTCAACGTCGTCAATGGCATAATCGACCTCCAAATACACTGCAGGAACCTTCCTCTTTCTTCTCTGGAAAGTATAATCAGTAGCAAGCTCCTGGTAGCACATGGCAGGGTCAGTCGTTTACTAATCAGAACTAGAAGCCCCAGTAATACCCACCTGCAAATCCCACTTGGAAAAACCAGCCCACTGCAAATCCTGCCAAGCAGAATCAGGCAACTGCAATTTCCACTTGGCCTAACTCACAATATCCCACCTCATCCTAGAAAAACTCAAATAACAACATCTACCCTTCACAGTGGCCCAACATGACTACCCAAAACCCAAATTGGAATCATAATTGGTAGTGCCCCGTGGGGATAAACAGCCAACCCATGGGGATGGCCCCTTAAACTTAGCCTACGTTACAAGCACCACTCCAATTGCCCCAAAACCCACAATCCCAATTGCGCCCTCAACTACCAACCCAACCTCACCCAAATCCAAATAATAGACTGGAACAACTCGTCCAGATTATGGAGAATGGAGAAGGAGAGACCATCTCGGTACGGTGCTGCGAACTACGGTTGAGATCGGGACGAATAATCTCTCCTGAAGAAAATAATGTTTTTTAAGAGAAGGAGAGTGAAAAACAACCAACAATAACACCTTCGATTGTGGTAATAACAGAACAAATCGAGCAAGGGGGAAACAAAGTCGAATCACAAGATCCTGATAAGGATGCAATGCCCTCCCCTCCATTCCCCAAAATATTGATGATAGAAAAACCGACCGTATATCCCAACTTTGACATTGTAGGGGAACTCAAGAATTTATATATCAAGATTCCACTCCTGCAAGCTCTTCAGGACATCCCAATATACGCAAAAACAATCAAGGAACTATGTGGGAGAAAACCCGTCAGAAAAAATAAAAATCCACCATCAATAGTCCACGTGGTAGGAGCCTTGTCTGATCTAATTTTAGGTAGAAAAGAACTGGTTAAATATGCAGATCCGGGGAATCCCATAGTGACAGTTCATATCCAGGGTTGTTCTTTTCCCAATACACTAGTTGATTTGGGAGCATCCATCAACATCCTGACTATGTGAACCTACAATACCCTAGGTTTTAACTCCTTCAAACCCATCGCAATAATGTTGCAGTTGGCAGATCGATCGGTAGTTCGACCAGTTGGCACATTAAATGATATATCCATCTTTGTCGACTCTTGGGAATATCCGACAGACTTCCTCATCATCAACCCAAGAAGTGGACTTGAAGGGAATCCATTGATACTGGGCAGGCCACGGCTTCCAACAGCATATGCATACATAGGATGTAGAGCAGGTAACATGACAATCACTAGAGGGGGTATCACAAAGAACCTCATTTTATATCCTCCTGCTAAACCAAGTCCAACTTTCATATATCCACAATTTCCACCACCGCGATACCCAGAGAGGGATTTACGATCCCCTCTTACGCAGGAAGAAGCCCTCATACTTAAAAAACAACTAGAGGATGACGTAATCAGTGGGTTTATCAATAATCCAGCCACCATGAGCAACCCGAACTACCAGATACTCCAAGTTGTTCTAGACTGTGAAGCATAGGAAGACCTGCTAGAAGATTTAATGGAATAACAAATTCCAACTACAATCGTTCATAACAACAAACTCATTGAGATTGCACCAGGGAGGTCTCTAAACATCAATGCCAATTTAGATGAACAACAACAACAAAAGTTAATTCAAGTCCTCTCCAAATACCGGCAAGCTTTTGCATGGGAATATTCTGATATGAAAGGTATTGATCCACAACTCTGCACACACCACATTTATGTTGAAAAAGATGCCTGGCCTACCTGACAGCCATAGAGAAGATTGAATCCTCACCTCAGGGATATCGTTAAAGAAGAATTACAAAATCTGTTGGACATAGATTTTATATATCCCATCTCAGATAGTTGGTGGGTTTCCCCATTAGTGATCGTCCCAAAGAAAAATGGGAAATGGCGCATCTGTGTTGACTACAGGGAACTTAACAAAGCCACTCAAAAAAACCACTTCCCTTTACCTTTCATTGACAAGGTCCTGGATACTTTGGCAGGAAAGAAATTATTTTCTTTCCTAGATGGTTTTAGTGGGTACAATCAGTTTAGATTGCCCTAGAATATCAAGATAAAACTACATTCACATGCCCCTGGGGCACTTTTTCATACAGAGTATTACCCTTTGGACTTTGTAACGCTCCAACCACTTTTCAAAGGGCCATTTTGAGCATATTCAATGATCTGATCAACAAAGGGCTTGAGGTCTATATGGATGATTTCACTCCTTATGGTGACGACTTCGATCAAGCACTGAATAACCTGGAGAAAATACTAGAGTGGTGCATTGCGACCAGATTATGTTTAAGCCAAGAAAAGTGTCACATGATGATGACACAAGGTGTGGTACTAGGGAATTATATCTCTGTATATGGAATTAGGGTAGATCCAACAAAAATAGAGGTAATCCTTAATCTACCTACACCACACACACAAACTGAAGTACGTAGTTTCCTTGGCACTTCAGGATACTATCGTAGATTTATGGAAAATTTTGCAAGAACCGTTGCACCTTGATGCAGCCGCACCCCTTGTCTCGGTAAAAGGCCTCTGCGCTGACCTCCCGGTCTATAAGGATCGTTCAAATTTCACCCCGAGCCGGAGTGGCTCCTTCGATTTTCCCCTAGAATATTTATTTAAATTTGACCCAAAAGTATTTTTTGGCACCTTACAGCCTTTATGCTTGATCCCTTCTCCGTTCACAACAAAAAAGTAGTAATTGGGTTTCGGGGTTTTCCAATCCTTGATGTCACAAACCCTTGCTTCCTCGAATTCCCGATCTCCGGTATCCCAATGCGCTCCCTTTGTGCTTTAGCCCCTCCTGGCTATGCCCCAGTCCACGCGACATCCTCTTATATGACCGCAGTCATACCTCATATCGGGATTTGGGGTTTTGAATGTTGAAATGTATTAAACCTCTTGTCCACGGAATCCCTGATATCTCGATTACTGACCCTTTCCTTTTGGGAAATTTCCTAGATACTTTGATCTCTGCCACGCGTCCTCAAGAATGGACGATCCTCGCCTGCTTCGGGGTTTTCACTGTGAAAATTCTCGATGCCTCGTTATGACGAGATGACGTCAGCTGGGTCCCACACGAAGCTCTCCTCTTTTCGGAAAATCAGACTTCGCGATTCTGAATTGCAAATTTTCCCTGTCTCCAGGACTCACGAAATGTCGATCCCCGACTTTCTTCGAATTTCTGACACGTGTCCTAAGTGGATGGATGGCTCCGATCGTTTTCGGGGTTTCCAACATAGATTTTCCCGATCTCTTGCCCACAGAACTTCCGATTTTCCGAGTCCCAAAACTCTGATGGAGTCTTCCCTTTCGGGACTTTTCCTGAGATCTTAGATCTTCACCATGTGTCCCCTCAAGATGGATGGCCCTGATTCAACCTCGGGATTTTGAGACTTTCGATGCCCCGATGACACGATTCCTTTGTCAACTTAGAACCCCGGTCGTCAAAATACTGACGAGCGCTCGATTATTTCCACCTGTCTCCTCAATATGGATGGCTCCGATTGATTCCAGGATTTCCACTATGAAAATTCCCGATCACTCATCCTCGTGACTCCCGATTTCAAGAATGTCAAAATCCCGATGGCCATGCCTCTCGTCGAAACTTTCCTCCTCCCGTTCATGAAGCTTAAACTCTGTGCAACTCTTGGTCAATCCAATGGCTGACAGGTATCTATGTGAAGATCCTACGGTCCACAATCTCCTGAGCTTGAACTCCGGATGCAACTGTAACCTCGTCGCTTCTCGGGCAGATCTGACGGTTGGTAGGATTTCGCTAATCCTCCCCATAGATGTTTGACCATCGGTCTCTTCCCTTTGATGATTTCTATGAAGGAAACCAAGGACTCTTCCTTGGACTTATCTTCTTGCACTACAAACTTCCGATGCCCCTCAATGTTTTCAAAGGCTTTACTCCTCCTGAGCTTCTCACAACTTCGAGCCTCAAAGAGGATCCTTGCACGCACTCCTTGCGGTGACCTCCAAACACCTGAAGTGTTAAACACTCTTCGACCTTGTGCACGCCTTGCACGGATCTTGTTGTCGCAAGAGTTGACTATAGGTTGTAATAGAGCCAAGCCTTAGCACATTTTTAAAAAGAAAAAGTTAAATTTATTCATTTGTTGTTCGGAACCTGACTTGAATTGCAACAAGCCAAACCCTGAAAATTAATTTTGAGTGTACTTCTGACCTGATACACTCAGAGATAGTTTCTCTCAACAGCCAAGGGCTCCTTACTCAGGAATATTCAATAATTACAGTAAGAAGGCCAGATTTCTTATTAGAAAATATTTTTAATAAGGTTGGGGGTTGATCTAGGGAAACAGTCCATTGGGCATGGAGTCAAGTGAAAACCACAGAAAGGAGATCATAGCGATGATCGCATTACTTGCAGAAAATGAGGCAAAGTAAGTCTATCTTTCAACTATAAATAATCATGATATAATAGAAGAAAAAGAAAAGGAAAAGGCCATCACAGTGAAAGCATCTATCAAGGATGAATTTCCACTATGACTTTGGAAGAAAAAACTGAAGGTTGATAGCTAGATACAGAGCACTTATCTGGAGTGAATTCTGACCAATCACCATTGAAAACATAACTCTTATCAACTATGTGAAAGGAGCATGTAAAATGAATTCCAGACAGATTTTAACTCAATCGATAAAAGAAAATATAGATAATATGAAAAAAAAGAGAACATAGTGAAAGAAATGACCGTGATGAATCTCATAATGTCAGGTCAACATGTCACTCTGTATAACTCCATTCCGGGCTTTCAAAATAACTCTACGTTCCAAAAGGAGCTCTCTGCCAAAGAGCTTTACCCCCAGGCTCCCCCCCATTACAATGAATCAACCTCTATATAAATTCCCTCTCTCAAGGAGGTTGAATCCGCATCATATCATAACTGAAAATTAACTAACTTCAATTGTCTTTAACTAATCGTAACAGTAATCCAAACTAAATTAAAAACACAAATAAATCCTAATTTCTAGCGAACTATCTATAGCAGTGTATACAGTTGATTTGCCTCCATGCGCAAAAATATCTGCAGTTGTCGGGAGTTCGTAATGAATAACCAGATCAACATTATGAATATCCAGACCATGAATAGCTACATCAGTAGAAAATCAGCATGTTAAAACGTTCTTCGCAAAAGCCAGCAATAGTTTGTTGACACCTCAAATCTCTCCAAACTCCTCTCCTCTCTACCAATCAAACAATTAATCCGGTCCAATCACCAAATCAAAACTATAAAATAACTTCATGCATCCTACAACAATGGCCATTGATCTGTCGGGCAAAAATAAAGCCTTGCGAATCGGAAGATCCTCAATAAACACATTCTGGATTATGGGGTTCCTTTTCCCGTCAATCTGGAAAAAATTCAACCTCTTATCAAACCCAACGGTGAGTAGCAACTGCCCATTCCGATGGAACCCCACAAACTGTATAACCACATTTGAGGGGTCCTCTGCATTTGCATCTCTTAGCATAGAATACTCAATTTGACCGGGCAACAACTTCTGCTTGCTTTTAACAACAAGATCATCATTACTCCTCAATATATCATACTCGGTGTTGTATTGCGCATAAGCAACTGATATGGCCTGCCCTTCAAATTCTCATTAGCAGGGTGAACAACCGGTTTTCCAATTTAAGATGCACGTCGCCCCGTAGCCATCTCTTAACAGTTACATTGCCGTGATTGGAGAATTCTTTGAACATCTAAGCGCACGATTTTGTCCCATTGGCGCAAAGATGGAACCATGAATTGGCTTTCGGACTTTTGGAGGAAAAAGCGTAGTGTGAAAAACAATGTTCAAAACCCCAAAATCGCGTGATTGGTGTGTGGCATGTGTTGTCCACATCTTTAAACAATGTTGTTTCGTCCGCATCCTCCAGATCATCCCGTCCGTCCTCAAGATCATCCTGTCTGTCCTCTTAATCCATCAAAGCACAATATGTAAGGACAACCCTGGCTAACTTATGTGAGGCCGGTGCAAATTTCTTTATTTCTGTTGTCAACTTATTGCGTAAAACTGTCATCAGAATTCTCATCCAAAATCGCGGTCATTATATATTTTGCATGGAGGCGTATACATCTTAAGAATAAGGATTTTGATCGTGTTGAGTACTGCAATTCATATATGTGTCTATCTCGCCGAACAAGAAAGAATGTGACCATTATCTATGCATGCTACACAAGTCATGGTTTACACCATCAGATGGTATGGCTTGTTTAATCTTGTCTATTTCAACATCGAATAGCTGGTTCAACCCCACAATATAGATATTCATAAGGACGGCTGGTATCAAAGCCTTTACGAGTTCAACGAAAAACACCGGATAAGGATCCAATATGCTTTGAACAACCAGCAGGGACACAAAAGTTATTGCTATTACTGTGCCTATCACTGTGTGAGGCCGGGAGAAATGATAAAACTCATCCCATGTATCTTTCAAAACCTCAATAAGAACTGGGGTATTGGTAGACTCTATCTCAACAGCGGCAGATTCATTAATACTGACATGAGATTCTGGCGTAGCATATGTAATATGACTGTTTTTGTTGTTTGGAAAACATCCTACATGTTTGTTGCTAATAACTATAGACTTAAAAAAATTACATAAACCCACAGGCTAACCTCCTGGTAGACTTCTCTTGAAATAGCAACATCTTCTCAGAATGGTAGTCTGATTTGCAATTCGAGGACCTCGTCCACACCATTTCCGAAATGGAATCAACAATAATAACAATTATCAAACCTCCAAAGAAACAAAGAGTTTTCAACAGAAGCCTAGGCCCTTCGAAATTCAGGAAATATACCACAAAGGGCTGTCCCTTCACCTCCACCTTCATTGTAACGGTCTACCATAACTGGTGGCAATCCTCTAACATTAATCACTACAATAGGATGAGGTCACTGCTGGATAGTTGAATGTCTGAAATTTCTTATGCTATTAGTGCTTGGACATTCTCTGCTGATCATTTTCGTTGGCGGACAAGGCTTGCATTATGGAAGTCTAGAAATTGCAACAAGATGTAAAGATGAAGACAACACAGGCAAGAAGAATGTTGGATATAGGTTCGTTATGATTAATGAGGGCATAGAGTCTTAGATTTTCTCAAGAAGGTAGTTGTAGACCGCTCCCACTATCCCACCAATAATTCCAAGTATTAGCACAGGATCAACAAATTGATACTTGAACGTCACCAAACTCACCTCAAACATTATCAGGCCACCATTTCCAAAAATGCCATATTTTCCACTTTCACAATAAGTTATGAATCCCTTAGGCGCCACAACAAACACTGTTGTGGTGAAATGTTTTCTATGAAGACACTAAGTAGAGAAATTTTCAAAATCAGTTACAACATAGGCTCCATCTAGGGATGGTACTTTCTAGCAAAGTGCCAAGAACTGTAGACCATGTGCCTGCATCAATATAGTTAACTTTAAAATTTCTGAACCTCATAACTTAGCACCTTACATCGATCCGAGTAGTGGAGGAATTCAACATTTAAGATTGGTGGAGTCGCCAATGAAAACATGTAGAATCTGCGAACCAAGGAGTCGCCAGGTGAACAATCACAGCCAATCGAACGTCTATCCCATGTTCACCATGAGGAGATAGATCAAATCTTTGTCGTATCCCAGGGAAGATTTACTTCGTCCTCCGTCCCCGGCAATGACGCCAAAAAATGTTGTTGCAAGAGTTGACTCTAGGCTGTAATAGAGCCAAGCCTTAGCACATTTTTAAAAAGAAAAAGTTAAATTTATTTATTTGTTGTTCAGAACCTGACTTGAGTTGCAGCAAGCCAAACCCTAAAAATTGATTTTTAGTGTACTTCTGACCTAATACACTCAGAGATAGTTTCTCACAATAGCCAAGGGCTCTTTACTCAGGAATATTCAATAATTACAGTAAGAAGGCCAGATTTCTTATTAGAAAATATTTTTAATAAGGTTGGGGGTTGATCCAGGGGAACAATCCATTGGGCATGGAGTCAAGTGAAAACCACAGAAAGGAGATCATAGCGGTGATCGCATTACTTGCAGAAAATGAGGCAAAATAAGTCTATCTTTCAACTATAAATAATCATGATATAATAGCAGAAAAAGAAAAGGAAAAGGCCATCACAGTGAAAGCATCTATCAAGGATGAATTTCCACTATGAATTTGGAAGAAAAAACTGAAGGCTGATAGCTAGATACAGAGCACTTATCTGGAGTGAATTCTCACCAGTCACCATTGAAAACATAACTCTTATCAACTGTGTGAAAGGAGTATGTAAAATGAATTCCAGACAGATTTTAACTCAGTCGATAAAAGAACAGATAGATAATATGAAAAAAAAGAGAACATAGTGAAAGAAATGACCGTGATGAATCTCATAATGTCAAGTCAACATGTCACTCTGTATAACTCCATTCCGGGCTTTCAAAATAACTCTGCGTTCCAAAAGGAGCTCTCTGCTAAAGAGATTTACCTCCAGGCTCCCCCACATTACAATGAATCAACCTCTATATAAATTCCCTCTCTTAAGGAGGTTGAATCCGCGTCATATCATAACTGAAAATTAACTAACTTCAACCGTCTTTAAATAATCATAACAGTAATCCAAACTAAATTAAAAAAACAAATAAATCCTAATTTTTAGCGAACTATCTATAGCAGTGTATACAGTTGATTTGCCTCCATGCGCAAAAATATCTGCAGTTGTCGGGAGTTCGTAATGAATAACCAAATCAACATTAGGAATATCCAGACCACGAACAACTACATCAGTAGCAAATCAGCATGTTAAAACGTTCTTTGCAAAATCCAGAAAGAGTTTTCTCTTGCTGATTCCGATGAACTTCATTACAGCGTAGCAGACCCCCCTGTGAATGTATTTCCTCATTCGAAGATCCCAATGATATACCTATCCATCATCAGCAAAAGAAAGAGCACGAGTTTTTCCATTCATTTTCAAAGTCCCAATCAACTGTTTAGTCTTTGTCGAAACCAACATTATATATCCATCATTCCCAAGGAATACAATCGTGCTAGAGTTTGTTGACACCTCAAAGATCTCCAAACTCCTCTCCTCTCTACCAATGAAACAATTAATCCAGTCCAATCACCATATCAAAACTGTAAAATAACTTCCTACATCCTGTAGCAATGGCCATTGATCCGTCGGGAAAAAATAAAGCCTTGCGAATCGGAAGATCCTCAATAAACACATTATGGATTATGTGGTTCCTTTTCCCGTCAATCTGGAAAAACTTCAACCTCTTATCAAACCCAATGGTGAGTAGCAATTGCCCATTCCGATGGAACCCCACAGACTATATAACCGCATTCGAGGGGTCCTCTACATTTGCATCTCTTAGCATAGAATACTCAATCTGACCGGGCAACAACTTCTGCTTTCTTTTAACAACAAGATCATCATTACTCCTCAATATATCATAGTCGGTGTTGTATTGCGCATAAGCAACTGATATGGCCTGCCCTTCAAATTCTCATTAGCAGGGTGAACAACTAGTTTTCCAATTTAAGATGCACATCGCCCCATAGCCATCTCTTAACAGTTATCATTGTCGTGATTGGAGCATTCTTTGAACATCTAAGCACACGATTTTGTCCTGTCGACGCAAAGATGAAACCATGAATCGGCTTTCGGACTTTCGGAGGAAAAAGCATTGTGTGAAAAACGATGTTCAAAACCCTGAAATCGCGTGATTGGTGTGCGACATGTGTTGTCCATATATTTAAACAATGTTGTTTCATCCGCATCCTCCAGATCATCCCATCCGTCCTCCAGATCATCCCGTCTATCCTCTTAATCCATCAAAGCACAAGATGTAAGGACAACCCTGGCTAACTTATGTGAGGCCGGTGCAAATTTCTTTATTTCTGTTGTCAACTTATTGCGTAAAACTGTCATCAGAATTCTCATCCAAAATCATGGTCATTATATATTTTGCATGGAGGCATATACATATTTAGAATAAGGATTATGATCGTGTTGAGTACTGCAATTCATATATGTGGCTATCTCACCCAGCAAGAAAGAATGTGACCATTATCTATGCATGCTACACAAGTCATGGTTTACACCATCAGATGGTATGGATTGTTTAATCTTGTCTATTTCAACATCGAATATCTCGTTCAACCCCACAATATAGATATTCATAAGGACAGCTGGTATCAAATCCTTTAGGAGTTCAACAAAAAACACCGGAGAAGGATCCGATATGCTTTGAACAACCAGCAGGGACACAAACGTTATTGCTATTACTGTGCCTATCACTGTTTGAGGCCAGGAAAAATGATAAAACACATCCCATGTATCTTTCAAAACCTCAATAAGAACTTGGGTATTGGCAGACTCCGTCTCAATAGCGGAAGATTCATTAATACTGACATGTGATTTTGGTGTAGCATATATAATATGCCTGTTTTTTCTATTTGGAAAATGTCCTTCATGTTTGTTGCTAATAACTGCAGACTTAAACAAATTACATAAACCCACAAGCTGGACTCCTGGTAGACTTCTCTTGAAATAGAAACATCTTCTCAGAATGGTAGTCTGATTTGCAATTCGAGGACCTCGTCCACACCATTTCCGAAACGGAATCAACAATAATAACAATTATCAAACCTCCAAAGAAACATAGAGTTGTCAACAGAAGCCCAGGCCCTTCGAAATTCAGGAAATATACCACAAAGGGATGTCCCTTCACCTCCAGCTTCATTGTAACGGTCTACCAGAATTGGTGGCAATCCTCTAACATTAATCACTACAATAGGATGAGGTCACTGCTGGATAGTTGAATGTCTGAAATTTCATGTGCTATTAGTGCTTGGACATTCTCTGCTGATCATTTTCGCTGGCGGACAAGGCTTGCATTATGGAAGTCCAGAAATTGTAACAAGATGTAAAGATGAAGACAAAATAGGAAAGAAGAATGTTGGATATAGGTTCCTTATGATTAATGAGGGCATAGAGTCTTAGAGTTTCTCAAGAAGGTAGTTGTAGACCGCTCCCACTATCCCACCAATAATTCCAATTATTAGCACATGATCAACAAATTGATACTTGAACGTCACCAAACTCACCTCAAACATTATTAGGCCACCATTTCCAAAAAGGCCATATTTTCCACTTTCACAATAAGTTATGAATCCCTTCAGCGCCACAACGAACACTGCTATGGTGAAAAATTTTCTATGAAGACACTAACTAGAGAAATTTTCAAAATTAGTTACAACAACTCCTATGCCCCACTGCACTCTGAGAAAATGAGAACAAATGATACCCCTCCTGAACTTTCAGAGACAACCCTCTGAACTCCTTGTCGACGCATTCCTTGCGGACAATTCAATTGCACTCCTTGCAGGAATCTTGCTCAGATAGAGAAACAATTGAAACTCATTCTCCTTACTCTTCCTCTCTCAGATTTCAAACATTCAACAAGAAATCATTCATACATAACATAAAAGCAATTGCATGATAGAAAGAAGAAACCATTCATGAACATAACATTCAAAGATGCATACACAGAGAATATGTGAACACCATGAGTCTGAATTCACAACTTTCTTTATATAAATTCAGAACTTCTGTACATGGAGTCTGCTACACAGCTCTCTTCTTCTCTCCCTATGCTCTCTTCTCTGTTCATGCTTAAATTCATGTCACAATACACAATGAGGGTGTCTATATCCCGTTTCCCTCTTCCCTTCTAAAACTGTCTAATCTAGAATTGAATTCTACCTACTTACATTAACTCCTATAAATGCCTCTATCTACTAAGGACAAGAGAAATCACTCAAGGTCCGTTTACATTATACAAGTGCGCTTCTTCTTAATGACTTCATTTAATATTTCACATCAACTTAAAGGAATTTCAAAATTTGCGCTAGCTTGCCCAGCTGTCTTTGGCTTCCGCGCTGGCTCACTTGATGTTGGCGATGCTCCTGCATCATACTCCCTCGCTTGAAAATTTTCATGGGCTCCTGTCCATGAGCTCTCGCATGATCTGTCCATGCTTCTAAATTTCTTCATCATTCTCCCAGCTTGCATCTTCAACTGGATGGCCCTTCCACTTGACCAAATATTCTAAGTATTCTTTCCTTCTGGTCTTCTTGCAAATTCTTTTGTCTAGTATGCTCTCCATATGTGGCTTCTCTGCAACTGGCATCTTCTTTTTCCACTGAACCTCTGACTGTCCACCACTTGTTTTTGCTTCCTCATATTTGTATGGGTACAAATATGAGACATTGAATATCGGAGAAATTCCGATTCCATTTGGTAATTCAATCTCATCAGCATTGTCCCCAAATTTCTTCAAGACCCTACATGGTACGATTTTCTTCATCTTCAATTTGTTATATGTTCCCCTTTGGAACATTTCCTTTCTCAGATGTTCCAAAACCAAGTCATCAACCTCAAACTGAAGTTGTCTTCTATTCTGATCTACTCTATGCTTGTATTCCTGACTTGAATTCTGTAGTCGCTCCTTCACCTGGCTGTGAAGTTCCTTCATCGCTTCTGCGAAATCTTCTGCACTAGTGCTCCTAGTCGCACTTTGTTCTGAATCCTTTAATTTAGAAATTCCCCTCGATTGTATGCCATAGACAATGTGAAATGGGATTTTCCCTGTGCTCCTGTTGACTGAGTCATTATACACAAACTCTGCCTGTGGTAATATATTGTCCCACTGGCTGTGGTGTTCTGTCACCAGGCTTCTCAACAAGTCTCCCAGACTTATGTTCACTACTTCTGTCTATCCATCTTTCTGAGGATGATACACTGAACTAAACAACAAGTTAGTTCCCATCTTCTTCCATAATTTCCTCCAAACGTGTCCCATGAACTTAGTGTCTTGATCTGAAACTATGCTCCTTGGTAAGCCTTGAAGTCAAATGACCTCTTTGAAAAACAGGTTTGCAATGTGAGTTGCGTCACTGGTTTTATGACATGGAATGAAGTGTTCCATATTGGAAAACCTATCTACCACCACAAATATTGAATCAAAACCTCTTTGCATTCTTGGCAAACCCAATATGAAATCCATGCTGATTGCATCCCACGGCCTCTCAGGTATGGGAAATGGTTGATAAAATCCTGCATTCTATCTCTTTCCCTTTGAATGCTGGAAAATTCGGCATCTGTCCACAAATCTCTTGACATCTTCTCGCATTCTCGGCCAAAAATATGACTCATTCAACTTTGCGAATGTCTTGTCGTGACCAAAATGTCCTGCTAATCCTCCACTATGTTTCTCCTTCAGCAGATTCTCCCTCATTGAGCATTTTGGAATACAAAGATGATTACCTTTGAATAGTAATCCTTCTTGGATCATGTACTCTACCCATTGGCTTCTATCTTTGAGAACTGGATTCTTAGCTGCTTCATACGCTTATTTAAAATCCTGATCATCTGCATACATGTTCCTGAGATCGTCAAAACCCACTGTTTTGACTCTAAACTCCTGCAACAACAAACACTTCCTGCTCAAAGCATCAACAACTTTGTTAGCAGTTCCAGAAATATGTATAATCACAAAAGTGAAAATTTTCATATATTCAACCCATTTGACATGTCTCTGATTCAACTTTTCCTATTGAGTCACAAACTGTAGTGCATGATTGTCACTATATAAGACAAACTCTTTGGGAATCAAGTAATGCCTCCATTTATTCAATGCTTGTACAATAGCATAAAACTCCTTATCGTAAGTGGAGTATTTCACTTTCGCTTCATTCAGCTTCTCAATGAAATATGCTATCGGCCTGTCCTCTTGACTCAAGACTGCCCCTATTACAAATCCACTTGCATCGCATTTCACTTGAAATGTCTTTTGAAAATCCGGTAACACCAGAATTGGTTGTTCCGTAATCTTTCTCTTCAACAAATTAAAAATTTTCTCAGCCTCTTCTATCCAGTGAAAAGACTTGTGTCTTTTCTTCACTGTATCCATCATGGCTGCACTAATTCCACTGAAATTCCTGATGAACTTCCAGTAGAAACTAGCCAATCCATGAAAACTTCTCACCTCAAATATGTTCTTCGGTGATGGCCAATTCTTGATCACTTCCACCTTATCTGGATCCATCCTCAATTTGTC
>ML801259.1:45189-62228 GCA_009831015.1 Picea engelmannii | reverse complement strand
TGCACTAATTCCACTGAAATTCCTGATGAACTTCCAGTAGAAACTAGCCAATCCATGAAAACTTCTCACCTCAAATATGTTCTTCGGTGATGGCCAATTCTTGATCACTTCCACCTTATCTGGATCCATCCTCAATTTGTCTGCAGAAATAACAAATCCAAAGTAAATGAGTTCTATTTTCATGAATGAGGATTTATTCATGTTTATGAGAAGCTTCTCTTGCTGTAACCTCTTCATCACTGTAGCCAAATGATTTAAATGCTCGGCTACTGTTTTACTGAAAACCAATATGTCATCTAAATACACAATGACAAATTTTCTGATGAACTCCTTCAGGACTTCGTTCATCAACCTCATAAAGGTACTTGGTGCATTTGTTAATCCAAATGGTATAACAAGCCATTCATACAACCCTTCGTTTGTTTTGAAGGTTTTCTTCCATTCATCACCTTCCCTCATGCGAATCTGGTGATAACCACTTTTCAAATCAATCTTCAAAAAATATTTTGTGCCACTTAAGCAATCCATCAAATCATCCATCCCAGGCAATGGAAATCTGTATCTGATGGTTATCTTGTTAATGGCTCTTGAATCAGTGCACATCCTCTAGCCTCCGTCTTTCTTCGGACTGCGTACTATTGGAACAACACATGGACTCAATCTTTCCCTGACCAAACCTTTGTCCAACAACTCCTGGACTTGCCTCTTGACCTCTTCGTTCTCTTGCGGCGTCAATCTGTATGCGGATTTATTTGGTAAACTAGCTCCTGGTATGAGGTCAATATGATGACTCACACTTCTGATCGGTGGCAACAAACGAGGTAATTCATCCACTACTATATCAACGAACTCTTCCAGCAGTTTCTGAATTTCTTTGGGTAAATCATCCACTCTTGTGCTGGTCAAAACAATTCTAGGCTTTCTGACCACAAAGAACTGTGGATCTTCCTTCTTAACCTCTGTAAGAAGTTCCTTCCCACTCATGAGAAGTACAGTGTTGATTACTTCCGGTTTCACTTCCTTATCCTTGATCCGAAGCAACATATGAGTTCTCCCATTATTTTCTAGGGTGCATGTGTTCATCTTCCCATCGTGAATCACATTCCTGTCATATTTCCATGGTCTACCCAGCAATAGATGAAAAAAATCCATAGGAATAACATCACACAAGATGTTATCATTATATCCTCCTATATTAAACTCAACTAAACATTGCTTAGTGACATTTACCTGATGTCCCTTTTGTAGCCATGAAACTTTATATGGACTTGGATGTTCAATCGTCTTTAGCTCCAACGTTTCTACCATCTCGGTTGAGACGAGATTATATGTGCTTCCACTGTCCACAATGACCTTGCATACCCTGTCCTTGGTTTTGCAAGCAGTCCGAAAAAGTTTATTCCTTTGGGATGAGCTCTCCACCTCTTTCTCGGGTGTCAAAAGAACCTTTCGCATCATCAGTGATCTTCCACCTTCAACATCCTCTGCCTCAACATCTCGCCTCTATGCTTCAACGATGTGAGTCTCTCCACCCTCTTTCTTTTTATCACTCCACCTCTTCCTCTTCCTCTACCTCTAGTACAAGGAAAAGTATTATTATCAACATAATATCCTCTCTGCTCAGTATGTTGTCCTCTCTGTTCATCATATCACCCTCGCTGCGAGCTTCCACCTCTCTCAGTTCTACTCGGAGGTTTCTTCCAGTCCTCCTTGGGCTTCTGGTTTTTATCTTGGACAATTGATTTGCCCCTGGCTTGACTTCTGCCTCGTCTTCTTTGACCCTGTTTTCTGCTCATCTTCTCTTCAGCCTTTAGAGCCATTTGATAAGCATCTTCCACCATTCGGATGGTTACCATGATCATCTCATATTGAATGTCATACCTCAGGCCATTCATGTATCTGGCAACTTTTTCATCATCACTCTCTCGATGACCTGCTCTGATGTTCAGTCTGTAGAATTCTTCAGTGTATTCTTTCACTGTCATCAGCTTCTGTCTCAGGTTCTGCATCCTCCTGAATAGAGTAATCTGGTAATCCCTGGGGATGAATTTTGCCTTCATCTTTGCAATCATCCTATCCCAGCTTTTGATCTTCTGCTTGCCCTTGCAGCGTCTGTCAGCTTGTAGTTCATCCCACCACAATGATGCATGTCCCTTTAACCTTGTGACAACATGCTTGAATTTCTTGTTTTCTTTGACATCTTCATAGTCAAAGTATGTGTCTAGAGCTCTAATCCAATCTAGAAGCTCCTCTGCATCCAGATTTCCTTCATAAATTGGAATGTCCATCTTCGCTCTTGCACCCATCCTGGAAATAGCTCTGATCAAATGTTCGTTTGATGCATCTTCAACTACAACTTCTTCTTCATGTTCAGCCTCAACCTCACTCTCTGAATCACTAAGATCCCCAGCACTGACTGTGCGTCTTTGCGCTATCTCCATGTCTTCGAGTCTGGCTCGTAGATCACACATCTCTCTTTCCATTTCTAGATTTTGCATCTGTCTAAATCTTCTTCTCGGCATTTCCATTTCCTCTTTGGGATTGGGTGATTGTCTATCTCTTCTTCTAGATGATATGATGAATTTTCTTCTTCCCTGCTATAGAAAGCAAAGAACCTTTCTGGGCTCTGATACCAAACTGATGCAGTCGCACCCCTTGCCTCGTAAAAAGGCCTCTACGTTGACCTCACAGTCTTTAAGGATCGTTCAAAGTTCACCCCGAGCTGGAGTGGCTCCTTTGATTTTCCCCTGGAATATTTATTTAAATTTGACCCACAGGTCTTTTCCGGTACCTTACAGCCTTTATGCCCGATCCCTTCTCCGTTCACAACAGAAAAGTAGTAATCGGGTTTTGGGGTTTTCCAATCCTTGATGTCGCAAACCCTTGCTTCCTCGAATTCCCAATCTCCGGTATCCCGATGCGCTCCCTTTTTTCTTTAGCCCCTCCTGGATATGCCCCAGTCCATGCGACCTCCTCTTATATGACCGCAGTCATACCTCTTATCGGGATTCAGGGTTTCGAATGTTGAAATGTATTAAACTTTTTATCCACGGAATCCCAGATATCCCGATTACTGGCCCTTTCCTTTCAGGAAATTTCCGGGATACTCTGATCTCTACCATGCATCCTCAAGAATGGACGGTCCTTGCCTACTTTGGGGTTTTCACTGTGAAAATTCCCAATGCTTCGTTATGACGAGATGACGTCAGCTGGGTCCCACACAAAGCTCTCCTCTTTTCGGAAAATCGAACTTTGAAATTCTAAATTGCAAATTTTCCCTGTCTCCAGGACTCATGAAATGTCGATCCTCGACTTTCTTTGAATTTCCGACACGTTTCCTAAGTGGATGGACGACTCCGATCATTTTCGGGGTTTCCAACATAGATTTTCCCAATCTCTTACCCACAGAACTTCCGATTTTCCGAGTCCCGAAACTCCGATGGAGTCTTCCCTTTCGGGACTTTTCCCAAGATCTTAGATCTTTGCCACATCTCCCCTCAAGATGGACAACCCTGATTCAACCTCGGGATTTCAAGACTTTCGATGCCCCGATGACACGATTCCTTTGTCAACTTAGAACCCCGGTCGCTGAAATGCCGACGGGCGCTCAATTATCGCCACCTGTCTCCTCAATATGGACGACTCTGATTGATTCCGAGATTTCCACTGTGAAAATTCCCGATCACTCATCCTCATGACTCCCGATTTCACGAATGCCAAAATCTCGATGGCCACACCTCTCGTCGGAACTTTCCTCCTCCCGTTCACGAAGCTTAAACTTCGTGAAACTCCTGGTCAATCAAACGGCTGACGGGTATCTATGTGAAGATCCTACGGTCCACAATCTCCTGAGCTTGAACTTTGGACGCAATCGTAACCTCCTCGCTTCTCTGGAAGATTTGACGGCTGGTGGGATTTCGCTAATCCTCCCCACAGATTTCTAACCGTCGGTCTCTTCCCTTTGATGATTTCTATGAAGGAAACCAAGGACTCTTCCCTGGACTTATCCTCTTGCACTACAAACTTCCAATGCCCCTCAATGTTTTCAAAGGCTTTACTCCTCCTGAGCTTCTCACAACTTCGAGCCTCAAAGAGGATCCTTGCATGCACTCCTTGCGGCGACCTCCAAACACCTGAAGTGTTAAACGCTCTTCGATCTTGTGCACGCCTTGCACGGCTCCTGTGCCCCACTGTACTTTGAGAAAATGAGAACAAACGCTACCCCTCTTGAACTTTCAGAGACAACCCTCTGAACTCTTTGTCGATGCACTCCTTGCGGACAATTCAACTGCACTCCTTGCAGGAATCTTGCTCAGATAGAGAAACAATTGAAACTCATTCTCCTTACTCTTCCTCTCTCAGATTTCAAACATTCAACAAGAAATCATTCATACATAGCATAAAATCAATTGCATGATAGAAATAAGAAACCATTCATGAACATAACATTCAAAGATGCATACACAGAGAATATGTGAACACCATGAGTCTGAATTCACAACTTTCTTTATATAAATTTATAACTTTTGTACATGGAGTCTGCTACACAGCTCTTTGCTTCTCTCCCTATGCTCTCTTCTCTGTTCATGCTTCAATTCATGTCACAATACACAATGAGGGTGTCTATATCCCGTTTCCCTCTTCCCTTCTAAAACTGTCTAATCTAGAATTGAATTCTACTTACTTACATTAACTCCTATAAATGCCTCTATCTACTAAGGATGAGATCAATCACTCAAGGTCCATTTACATTATACAAGTGCGCTTCTTCTTAATGACTTCATTTAAGATTGCACATCAACTTCAAGGAATTTCAAAATTTGCGTTGGCTTGCCCAGCTGTCTTTGGCTTCCGCGCTGGCTCACTTGATGTTGGTGATGCTCCTGCATCACACCTTTACATGCTATGACTAGTAATGTAGAATTTCAGTGGTATGAAAAGTGTGATGTGGCATTTGCAGGACAAAAGAAGTTGATCTCGAAAGCACCGCTGTTGAGGGGGCCAAATTGGAAAAAACCATTTCACATCTCCACCGATGCATCAGATATTTCCATAGGCGCTATCCTTGGACAGGAGGAGGACAAGAAACCCTACGCCATTTATTTTATTAGAAAAAATCGTAATCCAACTGAACTTAATTATACAGTAACAGAGAAAGAGTTTTTAGCTGTTATACCGTCCATCAATAAATTTCGTCATTATATAACAGGTTATTCGGTCATTCTGTATACTGATCATTCTGCTATTAGATATCTAGATAATAAACCAATTACTAATGGACGGGTCACTCGATGGTTGTTACTATTGCAGGAATTTGATATCACCATCAAAGATCGACCCGAGAGAGAAAACCTTGTCGCAGACTTCCTATCCTGCATACCCAAAACATACAACTCCTTAATAGTCGAAGATCGATTTCTAGATGAGCATTTGTTTGCCGTTACTACAAAGCCACCTTGGTACACTAATGTGGAAAATTACCGAGCAACGGGAAGATTATCGACACATCTTTCATCAAGGGAAAGAAAATTGATCGTCCATCATAGCGCACGATTTTCTTGGATTAGATGATATCTCTTCCATACATGAGCTGATCTCCAGATCCGCAGATGCGTACGAGATGACAAAAGCTATGACATACTAAAGGTCGGACATGATGAGCCCTGTGGTGGGCATTTTGCAGATCGCAGGACTGGACACAAAATTCTACAGATGGGCTATTATTGGCCCTCAATATTCATAGACGTGAAGAAATATGTCCAGACCTACGATAGTTGCCAATGGATGGGAAAATCAGGTCAGGATGATGAAATGCCTTTGAAAGCACAAGTAGTTGCGAAACCATTTGAGAGATGGGCACTAGACTTCGTTGGCCCCTTCAATCCAAAGTCAAATAAGAAGGCCTATATTCTAGTCGCAATGGACTACATGAATAAATGGTTAGAGGAAAAATCCTTACCAAATGCAACAGAAGAAGTAGTCATCAAATTTCTTTTCAAATTATTCGTACGCTATGGACTACCAAGAGAGGTAATTACAGATGGGGGGTCACAATTTACAGCTCATAGAATCACCACCACCCTGGATAATTATTATATCAAACACATAATTACTTCTTTGTACCATCCACAAGCAAATGGGCAAGTGGAAAGCACCAATAAAGTCCTGGAGGCAATCCTGACAAAGACTGTCTCAACAAACAGATAGAATTGGGCTTCTGAGCTCCGAAATGTCTTATGGTCTTACCGCACAACATGGCATAATACCACTGGCTACTCTCCTTATCATTTAGTCTATGGCAAAGAAACCATCTTCCCAATCGAGTTTGAAATCAAGACTCTAAGGATGGCCTAGGAAATCAGACTCGATCTTACAAAAGCACATCAACAACGCCTTCAAAACCTCAACGAATTGGATGAAGCATGCATGTCTGTTGTAGAGCATGTTGTCGCAAGAGTTGACTCTAGGCTGTAATAGAGCCAAGCCTTACCACATTTTTAAAAAGAAAAAGTTAAATTTATTTATTTGTTGTTCGGAACCTGACTTGAGTTGCAGCAAGCCAAACCCTGAAAATTGATTTTGAGTGTACTTCTGACCTAATACACTCAGAGATAGTTTCTCTCAACAACCAAGGGCTCTTTACTCGGGAATATTCAATAATTACAGTAAGAAGGCCAGATTTCTTATTAGAAAAGATTTTTAATAAGGTTGGGGGTTGATCCAAGGAAACAGTCCATTGGGCATGGAGTCAAGTGAAAACCACAGAAAGGAGATCATAGCGGTGATCACATTACTTGCAAAAAATGAGGCAAAGTAAGTCTATCTTTCAACTATAAATAATCATGATATAATAGAAGAAAAAGAAAAGGAAAAGGACATCATAGTGAAAGCATCTATCAAGGATTAATTTCCACTACGACTTTGGAAGAAAAAACTAAAGGCTTATAGCTAGATACAGAGCACTTATCTAGAGTGAATTTTGACCAGTCACCATTGAAAACAAAACTCTTATCAACTATGTGAAAGGAGCATGTAAAATGAATTCCAGAAAGATTTTAACTCAGTCGATAAAAGAACAGATAGATAATATGAAAAAAAAAAGAACATAGTGAAAGAAATGACCGTGATGAATCTCATAATGTCAAGTCAACATGTCACTCTGTATAACTCCATTCTGGGCTTTCAAAATAACTCTGCGTTCCAAAAGGAGCTCTCTACCAAAGAGATTTACCCCCAAGCTCCCCCCCATTACAATGAATCAACCTCTATATAAATTCCCTCTCTCAAGGAGGTTGAATCCGCATCATATCATAACTGAAAATTAACTAACTTCAACCGTCTTTAACTAATCATAACAGTAATCCAAACTAAATTAAAAACACAAATAAATCCTAATTTCTAGCGAACTATCTATAGCAGTGTATACAGTTGATTTGCCTCCATGCGCAAAAATCTCTGCAGTTGTCGGGAGTTTGTAATGAATAACCAGATCAACATTAGGAATATCCAGACCACGAACAACTACATCAGTAGCAAATCAACATGTTAAAATGTTCTTCAAAAAAGCCAACAAGAGTCTTCTCTTGCTGATTCCGATGAACTTCATTACAACATAGCAGACCCTCCTGTGAATGCATTTCCTCATTCAAAGATCCCAATGATATACCTGTCCATCATCAAGAAAAGAAAGAGCACAAGCTGTTCCATTCATTTTCAAAGTCCCAATCAACTGTTTAGTCTTTGTCGAAACCAACATTATATATCCATCATTCCCAAGGAATGAAATCGTGCTAGAGTTTGTTGACACTTCAAAGCTCTCCAAACTCCTTTCCTCTCTACCAATCAAACAATTAATCCGGTCCAATCACCAGATCAAAACTGTAAAATAACTTCATGCGTCCTGCAACAATGGCCATTGATCCGTCGGGCAAAAATAAAGCCTTGTGAATCAGAAGATCCTCAATAAACACATTCTGGATTATGGGGTTCTTTTCTCATCAATCTGGAAAAAATTCAACCTCTTATCAAACCCATCGGTGAGTAGCAACTGCCCATTCTGATGGAACCCCACAGACTATATAACCGCATTCGAGGGGTCCTCTGCATTTGCATCTCTTAGCATAGAATACTCAATCTGACTGGGCAACAACTTCTTCTTGCTTTTAACAACAAGATCATCATTACTCCTCAATATATCATACTCGGTGTTGTATTGCGCATAAGCAACTAATATGGCCTGCCCTTCAAATTCTCATTAGCAGGGTGAACAATCGGTTTTCCAATTTAAGATGCACGTCGCCCCATAGCCATCTCTTAACATTTATCATTGTCGTGATTGGAGCATTATTTGAACATCTAAGCGCACGATTTTGTCCCGTCGGCGCAAAGATGGAACCATGAATCGGCTTTCGGACTTTCGGAGGAAAAAGCGTAGTGTGAAAAATGATGTTCAAAACCCAAAAATCGCGTGATTGGTGTGCGGCGTGTGTTGTCAACATCTTTAAACAATGTTGTTTTGTCTGCATCCTCCAGATCATCCCGTCCATCCTCCAGATCATCCTGTCTGTCCTCTTAATCCATCAAAGCACAAGATGTGAGGACAACCCTGGCTAACTTATGTGAGGCCGGTGCAAATTTCTTTATTTCTGTTGTCAACTTATTGCATAAAACTGTCATCATAATTCTCATCCAAAATCGTGGTCATTATATATTTTGCATGGAGGCGTATACATCTTCAGAATAAGGATTCTAATCGTGTTGAGTACTGCAATTCATATATGTGGCTATCTCGCCCAGCAAGAAAGAATGTGACCATTATCTATGCATTCTACACAAGTCATGGTTTACATCATTAGATGGTATGGCTTGTTTAATCTTTTCTATTTCAACATCGAATAGCTGGTTCAACCCCACAATATAGATATTAATAAGGACGGCTGGTATCAAAGCCTTTAGGAGTTCAACGAAAAACAACGGAGAAGGATCCGATATGCTTTGAACAACCAGCAGTGACACAAAAGTTATTGCTATTACTGTGCCTATCACTGCGTGAGGCCAGGAAAAATGATAAAACGCATCCCATGTATCTTTCAAAACCTCAATAAGAACTTGGGTATTGGCAGACTCTGTCTCAACAACGACAGATTCATTAATACTGACATGAGATTCTGGCGTAGCATATATAATATCACTATTTTTGCTGTTTGGAAAACGTCCTTCATGTTTGTTGCTAATAACTGCAGACTTAAACAAATTACATAAACCCACAGGCTAAACTCCTAGTATACTTCTCTTGAAATAACAACATCTTCTCAGAATGGTTGTCTAATTTGCAATTCGAGGACCTCGTCCACACCATTGCCGAAACAGAATCAACAATAATAACAATTATCAAACCTCCAAAGAAACAGAGAGTTGTCAACAGAAGCCCAGGCCCTTCAAAATTTAGGAAATATACCACAAAGGGTTGTCCCTTCACCTCCAACTTCATTGTAATGGTCTACCCGAACTGGTGGCAATCCTCTAACATTAATCACTACAATAGGATGAGGTCACTGCTAGATAGTTGAATGTATGAAATTTCCTGTGCTATTAGTGCTTGGACATTCTCCGCTAATCATTTTTCGCTGGCAGACAAGGCTTGCATTATGGAAGTCCAGAAATTGCAACAAGATGTAAAGATGAAGACAACACAGGCAAGAAGAATGTTGGATATAGGTTCGTTATGATTAATGAGGGCATAGAGTCTTAGAGTTTCTCAAGAAGGTAGTTGTAGACCGCTCCCACTATCCCGCCAATAATTCCAAGTATTAGCACATGATCAACAAATTGATACTTGAACGTCACCGAACTCACCTCAAACATTATCAGGCCACCATTTCCAAAAAGGCCATATTTTCCACTTTCACAATAAGTTATGAATCCCTTCAGCGCCACAACGAACACTGTTATGGTGAAACATTTTCTATGAAGACACTAAGTAGAGAAATTTTCAAAATCAGTTACAACAGAGCGCACGACTGTTATTCAACAACAGAGAACGACCTGGCATGACAAGCATATAAAAAGAAATCATTTAAAAAAGGTGACTGGGCGCTCCTCTATGATTCCAGATTTCAGGATTTTCTAGGAAAATTACAGACACGGTGGCTAGGACCATGTGAAATCAATGAAGTCCATGATAATGGCACAATCATGTTAAGCACCATCGACAGGTCTGGATCTCCATTTCGGGTCAATGGACACCGACTACGACTCCATCATCAACCGCTCTCAAAAGAATCTTTCTATCAATAGGTAAGTAAGGACCCTACCGTTCAAATTTTGGCTGGCTGGGAAGGTAATCTAGCCACCCCAACTCCATAAATGTTGAATTCTGTTGACACTATACATACTGTATATAATTTTGTTTTCTGTAGATTTTATTTAGTTTTTATTATTATTATTTTTGACAGTCATTCGATAAAGTCAAAACTAGGGAGGATAACTGTAATGAACTCAATTAGCACTCTTTTTTGTTTCAAACTCCTGCTTCATTTCATCACCCAAATCCTGTCTTTCGCAGAGAAATGAATGTGTCATGATTCAACAACAACAATTGGGCAACTATAATGAAATTCATAACATTAACAAACCATCCATTACTTAATTTTGAAATAAACCAACTCATAAATGAATTTAGTTGATGAGGAATCAACCTTGAATTCAAGAAAAACACATTGCCAGGTTTCTAAAAATTACCTATTCAGATGGTTAAAAATGAAATTTTTTTTGTTCCTTTTGCACACCTGTTGTTCCTTTGAACGAAACAATTGTTGTTCCTTTTGCGCGCCTGCTATTTCTTTGAATGGAACAATTGTTGTTCCTTTTGCACGCCTATTGTTCCTTTGAACGAAACAATTGATGTTCCTTTTGCGTGCCTGTTATTCCTTTGAACAGAACAATTGTTGTTCCTTTGTCACACCCGTTGTTCCTTTTGTGCGCTTGTTGTTCCTTTGAATGGAACAATTGTTGTTCCTTTTGTGTGCCTATTGTTCCTTTGAACAGAACAATTGTTGTTCCTTTGTCACACCCACTGTTCCTTTTTCACACCTGTTGTTCATTTTGTTGTTCCTTCCCTACATTGCTGATAAAATGCTAAACCTTTCCTTTGGGGTACAAATTTCACCAAATATTTTTCACCAGCATTATTTCTAATGATCTATCATTATTTTGTGGACTATCTCCCATACCTTATCAAATTGTTTTTTTTTTTGGATCACTTTCTTCGAAATATCTTAAACCTTGTTCATAACCTGTAACCACCATAATTCATTTATTTTCCCTTATACATACAAATACACTTAAATGATATCTCACCTTTATAATTAATAAGGAGTCCGCGGAACACTTTTACTTGGCATCCTTACACTTCTTTATGCCATCCCTTACTCTTAAGAAGTAGATGAGCCTCCCTTCATACACTTCCAAAAAAAATAAAAAATAAAAAATAAAAAAAAATCAATAAAATTTCTTTCTTTTCCCACGAAGAATAGGGGGTCTCATCACGAGCCAACCTACCTCGATCATTGGATACTAACCTAAGTGACATTCCCACTATGGATACCACACCAGGGCAATGGCCTTTGACATTTTCTCTTGTCAAAGGACAAGAGGTATCATCACGAGCTGACTTGTTGACTTAAGTTACACTCTAGTGAGTGGCATTATCATCATCTGGATACCAAACCAGGATAATGGTCTTTTTCGGGAAAAACTTAAAACTCAATATATATAAAATATTTTTTTTTCCAAAAAGAATAGGGGGTATCATCATGAGCCAACCTACCACGATCATAGGATAATAACCTAAGTGACATTCCCACTATGGCTACCACACCAGGGCAATGGCCTTTGACATTTTCTAGTCAAAGGACAAGGGTTCTCATCACGAGCCAACTTGTTCACCTAAGTTACAATCTAGTGAGTTGCATTATCACCATCTGGCTACCAAACCAGGATAATGGACTTTTTGGAAAGGACGATTCAAATAAGTATCAAGGATACATGCTCATCTGAGGGTTAAAAGACAACCCTGTCGAGGGTATGGATGCCTGCTGGAAACAATGGCTCTACCTGTGGTATGGAAGTTTACCTTAAATGCCAAGTTTCTGCGTATCTCTAGATTTCCTTCACTCAATAATGAGGCTATCATTTCGGTTGTATTCAATGAAATGAAAAAGTAACAACATTATGATATGTGGGATATTATTTAAATGAACATATTTAATTTATTCAGAGTATGTATCCTTAAATCATTCTTTTGAGTATAGGTATATTTCAATTCCACAAAAGAGGATTAACGTTTAATGATTACCGTTAAAATATGTTGTTTGAAAATAAATCATTGATCCCCATTGGCGGCAGCAGTACAATCATTACTTCTCACCATCAATACCTACACTCATTACTTTCCCCTATGTTGAAGATCAAGGTCAACCTTTATATTAATGAGGGAAGTGGACGCTCAACATGCTTCTCGATAAATATAGTAATGATTGTAATAAATACCCACATTTTTAAACATTTGTTGTCTCTAATATTTTTTATTTTCGGTAATTTTTCCTCCAAGCTGGTCTAACCAAGTCTGCTACGAGGAATGATAGTCGTCCACATTTTCTCACAAAATGGGTGGTAGAGGTGTGTGCAGGGAGACAACTTTACTAAAGGTTACAGAGCAAGCAAGAGACATCCTGCACCAGTTGGGGTGGACGGAGTACTTAAACCGTATGCAAGGATATAACACGAATGTCACGCTTGAATTCTTTTAGAATATGTAGGGATAAAACTCTATGGTGTGAGGCATACAAATCTCAATCACCCCAGAAATCTTAGCAGAGGTCACATGCCTCCCTAACATGGGCATTTAATGGATAGGAAGATACACAACACTGAAGGAAGTCGTGGAAACTTTCACAGACCCTGGGGAAGAATTGGATAAGAAGGGAAAGGGACTCAATCCCAGTGCCCTCAGAGAACCATGGAAGGAACTTGCAGGGATAATTCAGCAGTACATCACTTGTGATGGACGATATGACGTAATTCGACCTCGCCACCTCAAATTACTAGCAGCTTTAAAACAACGGTTAGTAATTAATCTACCTTTCTTTTTGAATGCCATATTACATGAGGTTTCCTTAAGAACACAAAAATCCAATGACCCTGTTACTGTTATCAGTCACCACAGATTAGTTAAACTGATAACAAATAAAGCACTGAGTCAAACTCAATTGACATGGGATAACCTGATTGAGGCCAATAGACCTCCACAACTAGAGTAACCTGAATTATGCCATGAAGAACTACCATAGGAAATTGAAGATAGATAGGAAGAGGCGACTACTGCCCAAAGAGAAATCCCATCTCCTCAAATCAAAGCTGAGGCAGACTCTGCCCAAATCATAGAGGCTCGGGGCTCACAAACACATGCATTAACGAAAAAGAGGAAGAGAGAAACAACTTCCCCTACAACCATCATTCAGACAAGGAGAAGAAGCAGACGAATTCAGGAAACAACTAAAGAAATTCAGGGTACAACAAAATGGCCTGAAGAACTTTAGAATTCTACAGAACAGTCTCCACGCGAGAATGCTCAAGAAATTGGGCAAGTAGAATAGACCTCACAAAGGAATGATCAAGAAGACACCCAACTGACATTAGAGCATCTGACAGAACAATTTATGAAGAGCTATGAGGTAGAAATAGCCTAGGTTTTGGGAAGCTTGGGAACCTCAATTCATTGAGGAACAAATAATCCATAAAAATTCCCAGAACAAGCCTCCTCTTCAAAACCAGTTGAAGACTTTCCTAATATTGAAATGTCTTTTCCTGAGGACAGAGCACAGGAAGAACCTCATTTTGAAACAAGAATCCCTCTTGGACAGACATAACATTTGGAAGTAACAGAGGAACAACCATCTGCTGGCCAGAATGAAGAAGACCTTGAAACCTCTCATAAACAAAAATCAGCCAAGAGCCATAAGAAAATTAGAAAGTTAAAAAAAGAAAACAAACTATTGAAGAAAAGGCTAAGAAGGCTGAAGTATTAAAGTAGAAGGTGGTTAAACTCAAGGAAATTATTTTAGGAATTGAGGAAACAACTAGAATAGGCAGATAAGGCCCACAGAAGAAAGAAGAACAAAAGGGCTAGAGTGCAAGGAAGAAACCCTCTGTAGGGATATAGTCAGACCCTGAAAAAATAGTAGTAGAAGAAACAGTAGCTCATAATGAGGAAGCAATTCCTTTAGAAACACAAGAAAATATGACAACTACAGAAGCAATTGATGTTGAGGTGCAGACAGACACCCCGATATTAGAGGAAATAGCTCAACTCCTTGAGAAGAATGCTACGATCAGGAGATTGGAGGAAGAATTGATGCTGTCTCAACAAACCCTGGTTCAAAACAGAAATGAATTACTAACTATGGCAGAGCACCAAGCACTCCAGTCCCAGAAACAGAGTGCTATTGTGGACAGACTGGAAGAAGAGCTTACACAGGTTCAACAAGAATTAAATCAATCCAGGGAAGAGATGGGTGCTATGGAAGAATACCAAGCATCCCAATCTCAAGCATAGGGTGTCACCATTGATAAACTAAAGGCAGAGCTGGGACAAGCCCAACGAGAATTGGCTCAACAACAAGATGAGATGGTTACTAGGGCTGAATATCAAAAGATTATTAAACAAATGAAGGACATGACAACAACAGAGAGTGATACCTATGCTGCGCTCACTAGAGCCCAAGGGAAGATAAAAAAGGTGCAAACCTAATTAGAAAAAGCTTTGGAGAAAATCAAAGAAATCTGTGATGTCTACTCTGATGCTATTAATTGCAGATCCCCTGCCACCAATTACACTTTATTCTTGATGGAACGATATTTGTTATTAAGAGTGAAGGCCATCAGAGCAGGAAAACCTATTTCATTTGCCACTATACTTGAGTTTATTTCATGTTTCGGAGAGCAGGATGAAAAGGTACAATACTTTTTGTGTGAATTGTACTTTCATAATTTTATTTTGGAAGAAAAAAGGGAAGATAACCCTGGCCCATTCATAGGTGACATACAGTTTCAGGCATTTCTGTCATTTACTCAGAAACAAGTAGATGGGGTAAAGATCATAAAACCTTCCTAAAGAGGGAAGCTAGGCTAGATCTGTGGGTTAGGGGAGAACTTCCAAAGTCCTTTCCAGCCATTATGCGACATAAAATCTTTATGAAAAGAGGGGGGGTCATAGACTCCTTAGCCCCTATCCATCTACAGGTTATACATTCAGGTATCACTCGTTTTAGGGAGCTTAAGGAGGAATATCTTGCTGCTTCTAAACTGAGATGGGATTCATCCTCTAGTGAAGTAAAGAGTAGGGAACCCTTTGGGTATATAAATTTATTTCCAGCTACCTACAGAATAGAGAGGTATTCTAGATTTCTCCAAGAGGAAGGGCCTGCATAGATTGGGTGCAGATATAATCCCCCTATCATCTGGTTCCCTCCAGAAAGTTACCAAAAATATTATCAAATTAACAAGAAAAGGGAGGATGCTGCTTTTGGAGAACTCAAAAGAAGCAATGGGTTCAAAAGGCCTGGTGAACCAACCTTTCCACCTTACAACATTACTGCTTTACATGTAACATCTCAGCTTGCATGAGGACATGCAAAAAGGTAAGCTGGGGGGTATGTTAGGTTATGAAAAATGTATAAATATCTTCCTTTTTCCCACATTTCATGATATCATCTTGATTGAATTTTCGATTATTTAGGTGCAAATAGAATAGAAAATGAATAATATACTCTTTAGCGTTATTGTTGAAGTTAGATTACATAGATCCTAAATATGATTGGAATTGTCTGGTTTTATTACAGGATTGGTTAAATATTGTCAAACCCAAGATAGAAAAGGAAATCTTGAAGATGCACAAGCTATTGGAGGTTGAAGACTTTATGGTGCAAGGAAGTTTTGAAGATGATCGAGTTGCTTATATTGTAATAGTAAAGAAATCATGAGGATCTCTCGATCCTCAGGATAACTTAATTTACCCAGATTATTATAATATATAAGGGGTAAATAGATCTTGAAAAGAAGTAGAAGAATTGCACCTAAGAACTCAGAACTTAGAATTGCTATGCGTTAGCAGTTTTTTTAAAATGTTGTACCAACTATGAAATATATAGAAGCTTCGAGCAATTTTACCATTTCTATATAGTGAATTTCAAATAGCAGTGCTTCTAAGGACCAAGGGCCCAGTCTGAAGGAGATACTGTTTGACCTGTAATTGTATCAGTTCAATTTCTGTTTTTTGATTTGATTCTCTTTTATAGTAGTTAAATGATTGCATAAGTGTGTTGATGATTTCATGCCAATTGCAAGATATAGATATTCCCTGAAGCATTAGATGATTGTTGTTCCAATTCCTATTACTGAGATTTGATACGTGACAATTCCTCATACGTTCACGTTTGTTGTTCCCTTCACTTAGTTTACATTTATTGTTCCTTTTACTTAGTTTACATTTGTTGTTCCTTTCCATTAGAATATAGTCATTGTTCCTTTCAATAGAAATACGATTGTTGTCTCTTTTCGACTAGATTACAGTCTCTATTTCTTTCCATAGATAGAGTAATTCACTTTTTTTCTTTCCAACAATTTGATTCATAATAATAGTCATTTCTGCAAGTCTTTATCTAGATTCAATTACTGCTCTTAAAATGAATTCAATAGATTAATTAGTTCCTTTCCATTACATAGCTTTAGATTTCAATTCCTAGAATCTTTAATGAATGTTTGAAAAACTTGATTGTTGATAAACTCAGATTTTCTTTCACTACACGATTTTTGCCTCTACGAGCTATCTGCATAGACTTTGCCGATATTCTTTGAGATAAAAGACGAATCTTTGTGGTGATAAATTAATGTTAAACTAAGGCTGGTTTTAGACATCTTTAGAGCCCAATAGGCCCCTCATTAACGTGGAGCCTCCTCATGATGCTTGGACCCCCCCCCCT
>ML801258.1:225485-237825 GCA_009831015.1 Picea engelmannii | reverse complement strand
TTTGTATAGTTTTTGACCCTTTTATGAATGCCTTGGTGTTAATTCAGGTCCATGGATGACTTCATCACTGTTTGATGATGTTGATTTCTTGTAACCATGTGCAGATAGAATTTCAGTGATAACAGATGCCCCCTGATGGATGAGGTTAGGAGCATACGTATAGCCAAAATCCATCAATGTTTATTCTACTGGGAATGTTGTTGTAAGAGAGAGAAATAGTGGGATCGTCCAGAGCGATCCGTTGGAGGGAAAAAGGAACCAGTAGGACCTGACCTTCCATGAGGTTTGTAAAACAGAAAACTGTGTACAAACGACGTGAGCATGCCCCATGCTCGTGTCATGTAACTCCAAAAAAGATGAATGAAGTATTGGTGTAGACAACTGCAATGTCCTCGAGGGCGGTCATGATAAAGGCAAAGGACAATTTTGTCGATGAACATACTCTGAATAGTAGGCAGTGATCTTGATAATGAGTATCACTGATTATGTGGACAGTGATAGCCCAGCCAAGTTCAGAGGTCTTCGGAAAATGAAAGAACTAACTGCAATAGTCGCAAAGTAAGACCCACCGTAACATGAGAAAGTGTTGGCATCAAATGTTATGGGCGTCAACGATAGTAGGGAGCAATGGTATTTCACCCTGTGTCATCTGAGATCTCTCATTGAGTGGATAATGAGAATCAAGATACTGTCGCCCTTCTGTAAAACTGTGCTGATGTCGACAAAAAAGGGGACGCGACTTCCAGAAGAAAATGGCTTCGTGAAATTTACTAGGTGAGGTGAGGAAGTGGAGGAGGTACATGGATGAAGTCAAGATGTGGGAAGACTCAAGACTGCCCGTGGTTGGAGTATGTGTGAGATAAAAAGTGGTTGCAACTGTTCAACGAGGTCAAGTGTGAGGGGGATGAAAAGACCGGGGATAAGTTGTGCCAGAAGTGGGACAAGGTGAACAAATTCAGAGGGCAGAGGTAAGTGGCATGTGGGATACTCTGAAGATATGGATGATGCCGATAAGGGTGGATGATAAGTAGTTCTCCAACCAAGGGTGACATGGGTTGCTACTGGCCAAAAAGGGAAGTAGGTCGCCAAAGGTGACGACAAAAAAGGTAATGTAATGACTAAAAATAAAGGCGTTTGTACAATAAATAACGAATAATTGGGGGGAAGTGTACAAATATAGAAATGGGTGCCCCGGTGTGATATGGTGGGCCCGTGTAGGGCATAATTTTCTCAAAGAACTGATGAAGGGTGGGGGCCCCATGGGTGGGTTTCTATATGAGGTAGGTGAAATGAAGGGAGATTTGTAGATGGGTAGACGGATTGTGGATGAAATGGAGGGTTCATGCTACTGCGGGGGTGCAGCCCGACCATAGAACTGTGGAGAGATAATCTAGGAGTCCGTTGGGAAAGATAGAAAAATGAGGAGAAGGAGTATGTGGTTGATTCGCGACATGATGTAAGACTATCGAGACTCGCATCCCTAAAGGGTTTTGAAAAACAACATGAGTGTCAAAAGTGCCAAAATGTGCTATGAATGGGACAACTCATGTGGGTAAGAATGCTACCGGGTGACAGTACCAAAGATGCAAATGGAGGTGTGGGTACTGCAGAGCCGGGAATGGGGATCCTAGAGGTAAATGCCAGAGGGTGTGACTGGAAATGTAAGTGTGATACAGAGGGAAAGACTGCATGCCAGTGCTGAGTATATACCTGAAGGGGTTGTGCCGATGTATGATGACCAAGTACCTGCACACATGAAAACCAAATACCTGATGTGAACAATATCTGAAGATAATCAAATATATGAGCATGTATTTGATAAGTGTGAATATGCGTGTGCGTACCTGATCAGGGTATATATAAAAAAATATGGCGTTCGAGGGCTCATGATGAAAAGAGGCCCAGGGACTGTTGTGATGTAGATGACGGGATGTTGATCCCATGGCTGAAGGAAGATCGAGAAATGGACACCGTGGGCTTCCGAAATGGTGAGTGGAAGTTTGGCAAAAAGGCTTATATATAGTTGTAGGGCCCACATTGCCACCTCATTTATACTTGTTTCTATAGTGATTGGACGAGAAGAATTTAGAGGAAATTGTGAGATTCAAGGAGGACGAGGCATCCGATTGAGGATCGGCGAGTGTCAGGTTAGTGGTTTGATCATCCTGCATAGAATTAGGGTTTCATTTTTTGGGCAGGGTTTGTACGGAGGGCCATACAGGGGTAGTTAGAGAGTGTGGGCCCCACATGCGTGGGAGATTTAGTAATAGGCGCACATACGTGCGCGCCTGTCCACCGGATAGACATGCATGTGAGTGCTGGTAACAGAATTATGGGTGCGCACGATGGGCGTGCCTATTGGTTGAATAGGTGCGCACTTGTGCGCGCTTGTCGGTTGAACATGCGTGCACATGTGCGCACCTGTATAGTGAACAGGCGTGCCTAAGAGCGTGCCTGTGTAGTGAATAGGTGCACACACATGCGCACCTGTGTAGTGAATAGGGGTGCATATGTGCACGTTTGTGGGGTGTATAGGTGTGCATGTGTGCGTGCCTGTGGGTTGAAAAACTGCGCCATGGAGGAAAGGTTGACGGGTGTAAAACATGTCTTTTTGGTGTTTTTGATTGTCCATGTGGCTTACTTAGGACGGTTTTATGGTGTGCAGATGACTTGTTTGCATGATGCCTATTGGTTGGCGAGAGTGGGATTGGTCCCGACTATGAGATGTTGTGGCTATTGAGGAGCCATGTGTACATGCGACTTTGGCAGCCAGTAAGCTCCTGAAGTTCTTTGAGTGCCCTTTGATACGGGCGCAGGAGTATCTCCTGTAGTTTCTTATCCGGATATGGAGTCTGGACCTGCACTGCTTCATAGTGCGAGGAGAGAAGATTCCCTTCACTGCAGTGGAGGATGTGTATTTTTTGACTGGGCTCCCATTTTGGGGAATGCCCCTACCAGCAGATCCGGTGTTACCTTGAGATACGCTGCTCGCGACACTGGGCCGAAGATATTATTCGTGGCTGAACTATATGTCTGGCACCACTGTGATCATTGGGGCGATGGATGCCCTAGCGCATCATTGTATAGCAGCGATGATTGTGAGAGTGTATGGTTCATTAGTGACACAACGGATCAGCGGCGACCAGCTGATGGTGATGGAGAGGGTGTTGGCTGGCAAGCATTTCGCTTGGGCATTTATGCTGCACTCCAGGATGGTGCGGCAACTAGACCACTGTCGGTCCATGGATACGGGAGAGTTTTCCTTTAGGTCCATCCTGGTGGCCTGGTTTCTGGAGAGGGTGTCGATGTTGCACCCTAGGATTCTATTGGGTGCACCTGGGGCACGAGAGCTGCGGTTGAGGCGGTGGTCGACTGTGTTGCTTCGCCATGGTGGTGGCGAGGGTGGCCACTTCTTCACTACAGAGGCAACATAGGTATGGCAGTAGATGCCGCAGGTGATATTATGGTACCCCTATGCTAGGGTTGACTTTCGGGAGGATCCGAACATGGTGCTACCTCCAGGGGAGGTTTTTGACCGCCGAGGTATGTTGATGATGTGGATATGTATGTTTTTGTTGTTTTTGAGATAGTATGCCATATGTATATGATGTATATGTTGATACTATTTTTTGTGTGGTTGTATGTGCAGATGTGGCACCTTGTGGGCACGAGGTGGAGTTGCAGAGAGCGTCAGCTCGTTAGGAGCCGGAGAGACTGCCATGGGGAGAGAGACGTCAGTGTGAGGACACCGCGGTGCAACCAGCTGAGCCAGAGAGGGTAGCGAGGAGACGCTGGTTTGATGACCCTGTTGTTGGGCCATCACACGCTCCTCCAACGGCTACTAGGGTGTATTTTGAGGACATACGTCGTCGTCTGGAGGCGGTGTTACGGGATGTGCCTGAGGGCATATGGTCTCGCATCCAGGATGAGGGTGTCTTGGAGTAGTGCGTGGGGGTTTCACCGCCATGGAGAGCCATAGTACAACGACTAGCAATGGTTGGTGCTGCGATGACCAGACGATTGTCACTGGGGTAGGAGGGACTAACAGGGGGTGGACCACCACCACCTGAGGGAGGGGTAGGTGGTGGTGGGCTACCACCGCCTGAGGGAGGAGCAGGAGGTGGTGCTCTAGAGGCACCATGAGTGGTGCTATGTTGATGTATATATGTTTTTTGTATATAGGCTGGTGAGCCCATTTTGTACCGAGGTTCTTCATTGACCTATTGGTAGTCGTATTTTTTGTATGTAAACATTTGGATGGCACTTGTGGACCTTCCGATATATACATGGTTATACATTTTTGAGATCTATGTGATGTTTACATGTGTTTTGTTAATGTATGGATGATGTCTAATATATATATGTGATGAGAGTGTGTCTTATATATTTATGTATGTGTAGAGGTAGCTTGATGTGATATATGCCAGTCTAACACAATATTAGCTAGGTTATCCATAATATGATTCAATTGTATTGGAATATGTGTAAATGTAATGGAATCAAAATGTCAAGATAAAAGTCTAACCTATAGGTATTTGCGAAAGAGGCAAGGATCGTGGACGCGATACACATTGTTGAGCTGGAGTACGACTAGTAGCTGGAGTACGACTAGTAGTAGTTTTCACAGCCATATGGTAAGCCCATAGCGTAGAAAATAACATATGATGCCAATTAGTTTTATGTTTATTAACTGTGTGTTGTAACATGGTCTTAAGGAATTTTTTAATTGCTTCGACCTGTCCATTAGAATGAGGGTAGTATGGTGAGGAAAACTCGTGAGAGAATCCTAACTGATATGAGAGTTCGACGAAGATCTCATTCTCAAAGTGTTTCCCATGATCAGAAACGATTTGGAGTGGTACTCCAAAGTGGGATATAACGTGGTTAAAGAAAAAACACGCTACAGTGTCAGCGGTGTTGTTGAAGGTGGGCATAGCTTCTTCCCATTTGGTGAAGTAATCGACAATGACAATAATTTATTTGTGACCATTGCTGGAAGGGGGAATACAAGTCATGAAGTCGATGCCCCATTTACAAAAAGGGTCGACAGTGATGATGGGATGAAGAAGAGTGGGGGGAGCTCGGGCTTTATTGGCATGGAGCTGACATTGCTCACATCGTTTCACGACGTGAATGCAATCATGAAACAAGGTAGGCCAAAAGTAACAGGCACAGGTAATCTTCTGAGCAATGGATATGCCCAAAAGATGGCCCCCACATGCGCCACTGTGGCTGTCATTTAAGACTCTATCGACCTTGTCAATAGTCAAGCATCGACGAAGAATGGTGTCGACTCCCCATCGGTATAGGATGTCTCCGATGAGGAGGTGGCGGAGGGCCTGATGTTGAATACGACGATGATCATCTCTTGAAAGGTGGTTTCCGAACTTTTGAGTTCGGAGGTAGACGAGGAGGTCGTCGTACCAAGGATCATCCAAAGTGATGTAAAAGAGATGTTTGTCAGGAAAGTCGGTGTTGACAGGGATACTGGTGGTGTCAGAGGGGAGGGCCATGACAAGTTTGGTGAGAAAGAGGGCCTTCTTACTCTTAGGTGTGGAGAACTCGAGGTTGTACTCTTGAAGGATAACGATCCATTGAGAAAATTTGTCGTTAACTTGCCCACGACTGAGCAAGTACTGCATAAGGTTGGAATCTACGACGACCTTTGTTGTGCGAAGCAGAATGTAGTGGCATAGTTTCTGGACTGCAAGGACGACTGCAAGAGAAAGTTTCTCTTCGTGTTTATACTTCAAGGGTGGCCCTAAGAGGTTTTTACTAACATAATAAATGACATTCTCATGATTTTCATCACCTAGCTGGACGAGGACTCCTGCTACTGATACAGCTGATGTTGATACATAGAGGATATAGTCGTGATTGTAGTCAGGCACACTGATTAAAGGTGCATTCGAGAGTGTTGTTTTAAGATCGTCAAATGACTGTTGGGCATGGTCACCCAAGTGAAAAGGGATTTTGTGACATAGTAAGCGAAGGAAACTATGTGCACGTATGGTGTAGTCTGGGACAAATCGTCGTAGAAAGTTAGCTTTTCCCTATAGGCTCTAAATTTGACATAAATTCCGAGGAGGTGGAATTTTGGTGATAGCTTGCACTTTGAGGGGGTCCACGGTAATACCGCTTTGGGAAACAATAAAGCCAAGGAGGTGCCCTGCGGTGACACAGAACACACATTTGAGTGGATTCAAGCGAATATTGTACTGATGACACCGTTGAAAGATGATTCATAAATCATCAAGATGTTGGGTGCATCTCTTGGATCGAGCTGTGAGGTCGTCCAAGTAGGCGAGGATGATATGAGCCAGATCGTGAAAGACGTATGTCATAGCCCACTGGAAAGTTACGCCGGCATTATTTAAGCTGAAAGGCATGACACGATAGGAAAAATTACCACAAGGGGTAGTGAATGCGGTTTTATATTGATTGGCAGGGTGAATTTGAATCTGATTATAACCAGAGAATCCATCCATAAAGGATAGAGCCTTGTGGTTGGCATAGTCATCGATAATTTGATCGATGAAAGGTGTGGGAAAGTTGTCTTTGGTACATGCGTGATTGAGATCATGAAAGTCTGTGAAAACGCAGATAGTGCCTTGTTTTTTGTTAACAGGTACAGAGTTCGAAACCCATGAGGTATAGGCGATGGGGTAAATGAACCTAGCAGCACGTAATTTGTCAATTTCGGCTTTGATGGCCGCAGCTTTGGATGGGTGTAGCAGTCGTTGTTTTTGACAAACTGGTGTAATGTCAGGCCAGGTATCGATGCGATGTTCAGCGATAGAGGGATCAAGGCCAAGCATTTCCGTGTATGACCAAGCAAAAATACACCTATATTCCTGGAAGAGGGCTTTATAGGCGGTGATTTCCTGAGGAGTGCAAGCAGCTCCAATGGTGATTTCCTCGACGGTGCCATTTTTAATGGAAATGTCGATTTTAATGGTGGGGAAAATCTTGGCCATGTTACCTTCTTCAAAGGCATCAGGGGAAGGAATGGGGTTTGTGAACCAATTGATAGTCCCTGATGGGATAAAATCCTTTCTTTCGACCACGTAAATGGGGTTTTGGTTAGGAGGCATGGAGGCTTCCTGTGGAGAGAAGAGTGCATGGTGGTGTAGCAAATCCCAGGGGAGGTATGGGTGATTTAACTCTTTGAGTATTTCTTCATCGCATTGGAAGTGACGGGAATACAAGGGATCATGAGGAGTGATATCAGTGACGGTGGTTGTGTGGCTGCCCCCTAGTGAAGAAGTAGGGGGAACAATGTTAGGAGATGGTGAGGGTTCACTCAACATAAGCCATATATTGAAGTACTGAGGGGTACCTGTGGTAGTTGGGTGTAAAATGTTCATAGGGGAATGAGTGGGAGAGTTGGGGGGGTTGGGGGGTGAATCCTCAGATAAATCATCTAAGAACCATGGAGGAATTGGAAGGGCCTCAGGTTCGGGATAAATGACATGAAGATCCGCTAGTGACAAGGTAATGTCAATGATCAACTCTGTGGGCCGGTGAAGCAGGGTCAACTAACATTGCCTATATTCAAGGATCATAGGACACTGGTATGTAAAATGAGCTAATGAGTCGCAGAGAGTGCTAGGGAATCTCATACGTTCATTGACTGAAGTGGTGACATACCAGATGTCAGTGATAGTGGTGGAGGAGGATGTAGCAATATTGGGGTTTCTCTGGAAGCTCTGTCATACTGCGGCTAATGTCTGCCGAAAGCGTGGTAGTGCTGGACAATGGTGGGTATAATGGCCATATTCTGAACATATAACACAAGTGAATTTGGTCTGCAACCCTTTACTACTGGAATGGGGGGTGGTAGTGGCCGGACTCACCATAGTGGCGAGTGTTGGGGGAGTGTGATTGAGTGGGATCAAATTCCGTAACTCTGGTAGAGATGGGCAGTTGTTGGTTTGGTGTCCCTCTTTCTCACATAGTGTGCAAGGAGGTTGGATACATGGAGGAAGTGGAGCTGTGGGCTCCTTTTTCTTTCTCCTGCCCCCAGCTGTGTTAGGGGGGCTAGTGAGTGGCGGGGTTGTGGGAGTAAGTATGGGAATCGTCATGGGGATTCCTTCTTTTTTGGCGGGGAGGGATGGTTGAGGGACCATCTCTGGTGGGTGTAAATACCAAACTGGGATTGCTAACACCATATTAGATAGGGTGAGCATTGCAGCTACCTGAAAAGCTTCGATGCCTGGTGGAGGGTAAAAGAAGGGAATTTGGGTGATGGCTTGGGGAAATGTCTCCCAAATTGCGATATGGCCTTGGGGAGATGTGGAATCATGGACTGGTGGGGTCGACGAGTGTGCAGGAGGTTCTTGAGGGGGGGGTTCTGCGACAAGTGGGACATCAAATATGATAGAAACCTCTGTAGGAGGAAGGGTATCCTCTATGTGAGTTTCGTTAGATGATACAACACATACTTGATTGGAAGTGTGAAGGAGTGGTGGTGCTCCAAGGTAAGTTCCTAACAATGATGGATCTTTAAAAATCCCAAGACCCATCTCGACGAGTGGATATGCATCGTGGCTTGTGTGAATGAGAGGGAGAATGTTATCGATGTTGGCATATGGATTAGGTTCGTAATGTGAGACTTGGTCAATGGTAACGATCTTCCCATTTTGAGGGAACATAATTGTCCGGAAGACGAAAGATGCCACTGCCTTCATAGAGTACATGTAGCTATGACCGAACAAGATATTATAATCGAGTGGGGCGTCGATTACTTCGATATCGATGAGAATAGTCTTGCCCCCTAGTTCGATGGGGACATTTTGGAAGAGCCCTTTAGGAGACGATGGTCACCCGTCATAAGCTCGTAAAGTTATGGCAGAGGGTATGAGTTCGGGGGAACCAAGATTTTTCCATACCGTTTTGGACATAATGCATGTAGATGCACCTTCATTGATGATACACCGATGAATTGTGATGTTCCGTATTTTTACTGGTATTTGAAAGGCGATCAAGGCAGGAAGGCAAGGTTCTCCGCTGTCAAGATCAAAGGTAATGAGTCGGGTATCTGCGAGGTCGACTGCCCCCAAGGCGGAAAGTAAGGATTTCCACTGAGTAGTACAAGTTTGGAGGACCTCCAGCACTGACATGGCAGTTGGGGATTGTGCTAAGTCATCAACCAAACTATAGTTATGAGCTACCCTATCCTGTGGGTTGTGGACATTCCTGCGCAATGGGATGCCAGGGATGCGAAGCGGTGGTTTGGCGGAAGGGTGAGGAATCAATAACGGGGGTCCTGTCGGTGTAGGGTTTGTCTCTAAAGGGATAGGAGGAGACTCAGTGGGTGCATGATACTGACGATTACATGTTTGCTGAAGGATTTCTTCCCCACTAGTGAGGAGAATTGTGTGATCTACTGGATTGTTGGGGTTGAGGTATTGTCCCACCTGAGGTAGAGGATGTTGTGTGTCTTGTTGGGTGTTTATCACACCCTGATGTGGAATAGGATTCTGCAGCACGACAGGAGGGAGTTTTTGCACGTATTGTTGTGGTGCCTGCTGAGGGGCAGGTGATGCTGGAGGATGGGGAATACTACCAGAGTCTTTCAACCATTTGAAATTAGCGATTTGGGGGCAATGATTGGTGTAATGGCCGAACTCACCACAAAGGGCACAAGGGAAGTTGGTTTTAACATTATTGTTATTTTTCCCTTGGCGCTTATTATTATTGCCCCCCTGGGGGTTTTGATGCCCCTGGTTCTAGTTGCCTCCAGTGGATTGGTGCTATGGGGGTGGATTCCTGCCTTGACCTAGGTTGTTGTTCTTCCTGTTCCATCCTTTCTTCTTGGAATTGTTCGACAGATGGGTTGGATTGGCCGTATTCAGCTGTTCTAAATTCTGGTATTACTGAATGGCAGAGGGTTGAACAAAATTCACCCCTGCATGAGGATGGGGGGGAGCCATGGGTTGTGGGGAACCAAGAAATGGGAGGTACAGATTCTGTGGTGGTAATGATCCATAAGGTATATAGGAAGGTGTATTTATTTCGCTAGTACTATAAGCTAAGGTAGAGGGGGTACCAGAGTTTGTTTGAACAGGTGGATGTATGGGGGGTGCCGGCGGTGGTCCACTGATGGGTGGAGGTATCACGACAGGGTACGGTTGTTGATAAGGGGGTGGGGGGTAATAAGAAGTTCCCTTGTATGCCCGCGAGTATTGAGGTGTGACATACATTGGTGGTGGTTGGGGTTGTGGACTGTGCTGAGTGGTGGTACCAATCAGTCTGTCTTCTGAGTGAGATATCCCAAGCTTGTCTTGGCCAAATGGAACAGGTTTTGGAAGATTATGAAGTACAGTGTATAAATACCCTGACTATGCATAGATGAGGTCATACTGTTGGGCCTTGATGATGGCTTCCTCTTTAGATTGAGGGAAGGTGGAAGCTACATCCTTACCGAGGAGAGAGACAAGTGATCTAAGAAACCAGCCGAGACATTGTTTCTTGGTGGTTTCTACTTTGCACAAACTATGTCGCCTACGCCACTCGTGAATGTGGTCAGCGATATTTGTGGCTGAGGTTTGTTTGAAATTTGAAAGTAGTTCTAGAGCATTGTCGTGGCGGATGGGTAATTGGAAGAAGGTCAAGAATGCTTTGGCCAAGGATTCAAATGTTGCATGGGACTCTGATTTTTCTTCTACATACCATTTTGTCGATGGGCCAGTGAGTGTGCGTTGGAATAATCACAGTCTGATGGAATCATCCATAATGCTATTGGAGGAGCACCATAGGTGAAAGGTCATGACATGGTTGGCAGGGTCATCGCCTGCCTTGGCTTCAAACTTTGGTATGTCCGAAGGTAGTTTGGTGGGCATTGCAGGCCATGTGGGATCATGCAATATAGGATCATTGGTGAGTTTGCTGAGATCCAGTATGTTGAGAGAGGCCAAATATGGCATTTGTAGTGGGGGAGGAGGATTAGCTTCGGTCATGGTGTGAGTGTGTTGTGAACCTGACCCTTGAGGGGGGCTAGGTGGGTTGGTACTTCCTCCTTGAGAGGAAGTTGGTCCCCTGTTTCCATGTAAATGAGAGTGAGTGAACGGATGACCTTGCGAAGTGCACCCAAGTAATGTAGAACCAAGTAAAGCTAATCCTAAAATAGTAGCACTCATAGGAGTGTGTGAAGGATGTGTTGATGAGTGGGAAAGACCATACACTCCCCCTAAGATAGGAGGGAGGTTTAGCAAGTGTCGTGAACGACAAGGGTTTTGTGGGTCCCCTATGATGTCCGACTAGCTGCGTGAATGTGTGAAAAGAGTGGTGAGAGTAATATAAAAGCAAGAGCCTTTGCGTTTGAATGTTACACAATATATATATCTAAATCAAACTGTAATCAGAGGTACATCATACATAAAATGTGTTTTTTTTTAAAAGAAGCATATATATGGGTAAGTGGTTTTTGTCCACGTGGGGAATCAAAAGAAAAAAAATGCTCGTGTCCTAGAAGACGTAATGTCCTTCCTCTCGAATAACACTGGACCTTCCAATAGTACTCAACATGGGGTCTGAAGTCACTGGAAGAGAAACTAGTGAAGGATGAAATAATTGGTTATAATGAGGGGTAAAGGGGGCATATCCTGAAAGAGATGGCGATATTTCCCAATAGCTGCACAAAATCCAATCAAGGTGCAATTGCAACCCACAATTGCCACCTGGGTAGATGTCCTAAATTTGGTCACTAGGTACCTCGATCAAAGTGCGGCATTTAGATTTTCTGCCTAAGAAATGGGTCACGGACTGGATCCCGTCCAAGAGGTGGGTGCCTCAAGGGGGAATGCACAGAACAACCGGACCTCGGCCTTTGACCCTTTATGGGTATCTCCCTACCTTATGGTATTATGAACACTTTACTTGGAGGATTTTCAGTGCCCTATTTAACAACTTCTATGGTTTTGACAATGTGAGAACCAGATAACGGGGAGTTATTTGGATGCCTATCCTCGAAATCCTACCTAGGGTAAAAAATTTCTTTTGGCACCTCCTGTGGAGGAAAACTTAGTGAGTTTTTAGAAATATTTTAGATGTAGTCATTTTGGGAGGTTGGGGGTGCAAACCAACCTCGTTGATTTAAAAATGGGAGTAGATAGTTTCGTCAAGAAAAGGGTGGGGTGTTTTCGGAATCCCTTTGGAGGAAACTTACTTTGACCTCCATGTTTCAAGAAGAAGCTATGTGAGTGATAAGTAACTTTTGTGTGTGAGTGAAAGTGTGCCAATTTTTAGTGAATTAGGTGTCACCTTGCTGCATGTGGACTTCGCTTGGTCCTTACAAGTGTTTGATTACCTAATTAACTAAGTGCCTTTGGTACAACCT